>JAEIGF010000203.1:0-163583 GCA_018903485.1 Drosophila littoralis | reverse complement strand
TAAATAAATAAATACCAGGACCCCTGCCAATCTGGCATTTGCAGCCTAGGGCAGCTAGTCAAAGCCAAATCGTCTAACCCGACTATTAAGTATTAAAACATACAGCCTCACCTGGAAGTCAAAGATGCTTCTCCAAAACCTGACTCAGATACCAGGAGCCCTGCCAATCTGGCATTTGCTGCCTAGGGGAGCTAGTCAAAGTCGAATAGTCTAACCCAATTATTAAGTCTTAAAACATACAGCCACACCTGGAAGTCAAAGCTGCTTCACCAAAACCCATGCCAATCTGGCATTTGCAGCCTAGGGGAGCTAGTCAAAGCCAAATAGTCTCACCCGACTATTTAGTCTGAAAACATACAGCTCCACCTGGAAGTCAAAACTGCTTTACCAAAACTTGTCTCAGATACCAGGAGCCCCGCCAATCTGGCATTTGCAGCCTAGGGGAGGTAGTCAAAGCCAAATAGTCTCACCCGACTATTTAGTGTTAAAACATACAGCCTCACCTGGAAGTCAAAACTGCTTCACCATAACTTAACTTAGATACCAGGACCCCTGCCAATCTGGCATTTGCAGCCTAGGGCAGCTAGTCAAAGCCAAATCGTCTAACCCGACTATTAAGTCTTAAAACATACAGCCACACCTGGAAGTCAAAGCTGCTTCACCAAAACCCATGCCAATCTGGCATTTGCAGCCTAGGGGAGCTAGTCAAAGCCAAATAGTCTCACCCGACTATTCCATCTTAAAACATACAGCCTCACCTGGACGTCAAAACTGCTTTACCAAAACATGTCTCAGATACCAGGAGCCCAGCAAATCTGGAATTTGCAGCCTAGGGCAGCTATTCAAAGCCAAATAGTCTCACCCGACTATTTAGTCTGAAAACATACAGCTCCACCTGGAAGTCAAAACTGCTTTACCAAAACTTGTCTCAGATACCAGGAGCCCCGCCAATCTGGCATTTGCAGCCTAGGGGAGGTAGTCAAAGCCAAATAGTCTCACCCGACTATTAAGTCTTAAAACATACAGCCTCACCTGGAATTCAAAACTGCTTCACCATAACTTAACTTAGGTACCAGGACCCCTGCCAATCTGGCATTTGCAGCCTAGGGGATCTAGTCAAAGCCAAATAGTCTAACCCGACTATTAAGTATTAAAACATACAGCCTCACCTGGAAGTCAAAGATGCTTCACCAAAACCAGACTCAGATACCAGGAGCCCTGCCAATCTGGCATTTGCAGCCTAGGGGAGCTAGTCAAATTCAAATAGTCTAACCCGATTATTAAGTCTTAAAACATACAGCCACACCTGGAAGTCAAAGCTGCTTCACCAAAACCTGACTCAGATACCAGGCCCCTGCCAATCTGGCATTTGCAGCCTAGGGGAGCTAGTCAAAGCCAAATAGTCTCACCCGACTATTCAACCTTAAAACATACAGCCTCACCTGGACGTCAAAACTGCTTTACCAAAACATGTCTCAAATACCAGGAGCCCCCCAAATCTGGAATTTGCAGCCTAGGGGAGGTAGTCAAAGCCAAATAGTCTCACCCGACTATTTAGTGTTAAAACATACAGCCTCACCTGGAAGTCAAAACTGCTTCACCATAACTTAACTTAGATACCAGGACCCCTGCCAATCTGGCATTTGCAGCCTAGGGCAGCTAGTCAAAGCCAAATCGTCTAACCCGACTATTAAGTATTAAAACATACAGCCTCACCTGGAAGTCAAAGATGCTTCACCAAAACCTGACTCAGATACCAGGAGCCCTGCCAATCTGGCATTTGCTGCCTAGGGGAGCTAGTCAAAGTCGAATAGTCTAACCCAATTATTAAGTCTTAAAACATACAGCTCCACCTGGAAGTCAAAGCTGCTTCACCAAAACCCATGCCAATCTGGCATTTGCAGCCTAGGGGAGCTAGTCAAAGCCAAATAGTCTCACCCGACTATTCCATCTTAAAACATACAGTCTCACCTGGACGTCAAAACTGCTTTACCAAAACATGTCTCAGATACCAGGAGCCCCGCCAATCTGGCATTTGCAGCCTAGGGGAACTAGTCAAAGCCAAATAGTCTCACCCGACTATTCCATCTTAAAACATACAGCCTCACCTAAAAGTCAAAGCTGCTTCACCAAAACTTGACTCAGATACCAGGAGCCCCGCAAATCTGGAATTTGCAGCCTAGGGGAGGTAGTCAAAGCCAAATAGTCTCACCCGACTATTTAGTCTGAAAACATAGAGCCTCACCTGGAAGTGAAAAGTGCTTTACCAAAACTTGTCTCAGATACCAGGAGCCCTGCCAATCTGGCATTTGCATCCTAGGGGAGCTAGTCAAAGCCAAATAGTCTCACCCGACTATTAAGTCTTAAAACATACAGCCTCACCTAAAAGTCAAAGATGCTTCACCAAAACCTGACTCAGATACCAGGAGCCCTGCCAATCTGGCATTTGCAGCCTAGGGGAGCTAGTCAAAGTCAAATAGTCTAACCCGATTATTAAGTCTTAAAACATACAGCCACACCTGGAAGTCAAAGCTGCTTCACCAAAACCTGACTCAGATACCAGGCCCCTGCCAATCTGGCATTTGCAGCCTAGGGGAGCTAGTCAAAGTCAAATAGTCTAACCCAATTATTAAGTCTTAAAACATACAGCCACACCTGGAAGTCAAAACTGCTTCACCAAAACCCCTGCCAATCTGGCATTTGCAGCCTAGGGGAGCTAGTCAAAGCCAAATAGTCTCACCCGACTATTCAACCTTAAAACATACAGCCTCACCTGGAAGTGAAAAGTGCTTTACCAAAACTTGTCTCAGATACCAGGAGCCCCGCCAATCTTGCATTTGCAACCTAGGGGAGCTAGTCAAAGCCAAATAGTCTCACCCGACTATTCAACCTTAAAACATACAGCCTCACCTGGACGTCAAAATTGCTTTACCAAAACATGTCTCAGATACCAGGAGCCCCGCAAATCTGGAATTTGCAGCCTAGGGGAGCTAGTCAAAGCCAAATAGTCTCACCCGACTATTTAGTCTGAAAACATACAGCTCCACCTGGAAGTCAAAACTGCTTTACCAAAACTTGTCTCAGATACCAGGAGCCCCGCCAATCTGGCATTTGCAGCCTAGGGGAGGTAGTCAAAGCCAAATAGTCTCACCCGACTATTTAGTGTTAAAACATACAGCCTCACCTGGAAGTCAAAACTGCTTCACCATAACTTAACTTAGATACCAGGACCCCTGCCAATCTGGCATTTGCAGCCTAGGGCAGCTAGTCAAAGCCAAATCGTCTAACCCGACTATTAAGTATTAAAACATACAGCCTCACCTGGAAGTCAAAGATGCTTCACCAAAACCTGACTCAGATACCAGGAGCCCTGCCAATCTGGCATTTGCTGCCTAGGGGAGCTAGTCAAAGTCGAATAGTCTAACCCAATTATTAAATCTTAAAACATACAGCCACACCTGGAAGTCAAAGCTGCTTCGCCAAAACCCATGCCAATCTGGCATTTGCAGCCTAGGGGAGCTAGTCAAAGCCAAATAGTCTCACCCGACTATTCCATCTTAAAACATACAGCCTCACCTGGACGTCAAAACTGCTTTACCAAAACATGTCTCAGATACCAGGAGCCCTGCAAATCTGGAATTTGCAGCCTAGGGGAGCTAGTCAAAGCCAAATAGTCTCACCCGACTATTTAGTCTGAAAACATAGAGCCTCACCAGGAAGTGAAAAGTGCTTTACCAAAACTTGTCTCAGATACCAGGAGCCCTGCCAATCTGGCATTTGCATCCTAGGGGAGCTAGTCAAAGTCAAATAGTCTATCCCGATTATTAAGTCTTAAAACATACAGCCTCACCTGGACGTCAAAACTGCTTTACCAAAACATGTCTCAGATACCAGGAGCCCCGCAAATCTGGAATTTGCAGCCTAGGGGAGCTAGTCAAAGCCAAATAGTCTCACCCGACTATATAGTCTGAAAACATACAGCTTCACCTGGAAGTCAAAACTGCTTTACCAAAACTTGTCTCAGATACCAGGAGCCCCACCAATCTGGCATTTGCAGCCTAGGGGAGCTAGTCGAAGCCAAATAGTCTCACCCGACTATTAAGTCTTAAAACATACAGCCTCACCTAAAAGTCAAAGCTGCTTCACCAAAACTTGACTCAGATACCAGGAGCCCCGCAAATCTGGAATTTGCAGCCTAGGGGAGGTAGTCAAAGCCAAATAGTCTCACCCGACTATTTAGTCTGAAAACATAGAGCCTCACCTGGAAGTGAAAAGTGCTTTACCAAAACTTGTCTCAGATACCAGGAGCCCTGCCAATCTGGCATTTGCATCCTAGGGGAGCTAGTCAAAGCCAAATAGTCTCACCCGACTATTAAGTCTTTAAACATACAGCCTCACCTAAAAGTCAAAGATGCTTCACCAAAACCTGACTCAGATACCAGGAGCCCTGCCAATCTGGCATTTGCAGCCTAGGGGAGCTAGTCAAAGCCAAATAGTCTCACCCGACTATTAAGTCTTAAAACATACAGCCACACCTGGAAGTCAAAGCTGCTTCACCAAAACCTGACTCAGATACCAGGCCCCTGCCAATCTGGCATTTGCAGCCTAGGGGAGCTAGTCAAAGTCAAATAGTCTAACCCAATTATTAAGTCTTAAAACATACAGCCACATCTGGAAGTCAAAACTGCTTCACCAAAACCCCTGCCAATCTGGCATTTGCAGCCTAGGGGAGCTAGTCAAAGCCAAATAGTCTCACCCGACTATTCAACCTTAAAACATACAGCCTCACCTGGAAGTGAAAAGTGCTTTACCAAAACTTGTCTCAGATACCAGGAGCCCTGCCAATCTGGCATTTGCATCCTAGGGGAGCTAGTCAAAGCCAAATAGTCTCACCCGACTATTAAGTCTTAAAACATACAGCCTCACCTAAAAGTCAAAGATGCTTCACCAAAACCTGACTCAGATACCAGGAGCCCCGCCAATCTGGCATTTGCAGCCTAGGGGAGCTAGTCAAAGTCAAATAGTCTAACATGATTATTAAGTCTTAAAACATACAGCCACACCTGGAAGTCAAAGCTGCTTTACCAAAACTTGTCTCAGATACCAGGAGCCCTGCCAATCTGGCATTTGCATCCTAGGGGAGCTAGTCAAAGTCAAATAGTCTATCCCGATTATTAAGTCTTAAAACATACAGCCTCACCTGGACGTCAAAACTGCTTTACCAAAACATGTCTCAGATACCAGGAGCCCCGCAAATCTGGAATTTGTAGCCTAGGGGAGCTAGTCAAAGCCAAATAGTCTCACCCGACTATTTAGTCTGAAAACATACAGCCTCACCTGGAAGTCAAAAGTGCTTTACCAAAACTTGTCTCAGATACCAGGAGCCCCGCCAATCTGGCATTTGCAGCCTAGGGGAACTAGTCAAAGCCAAATAGTCTCACCCGACTATTTAGTCTGAAAACATAGAGCCTCACCTGGAAGTCAAAGCTGCTTTACCAAAACTTGTCTCAGATACCAGGAGCCCTGCCAATCTGGCATTTTCATCCTAGGGGAGTTAGTCAAAGCCAAATAGTCTCACCCGACTATTCCATCTTAAAACATACAGCCTCACCTGGACGTCAAAACTGCTTTACCAAAACATGTCTCAGATACCAGGAGCCCCGCAAATCTGGAATTTGCAGCCTAGGGGAGCTAGTCAAAGCCAAATAGTCTCACCCGACTATTAAGTCTGAAAACATACAGCCTCACCTGGAAGTCAAAACTGCTTTACCAAAACTTGTCTCAGATACCAGGAGCCCTGCCAATCTGGCATTTTCATCCTAGGGGAGCTAGTCAAAGCCAAATAGTCTCACCCGACTATTCCATCTTAAAACATACAGCCTCACCTGGACGTCAAAACTGCTTTACCAAAACATGTTTTAGATACCAGGAGCCCCGCAAATCTGGAATTTGCAGCCTAGGGGAGCTAGTCAAAGCCAAATAGTCTCACCCGACTATTAAGTCTGAAAACATACAGCCTCAATTGGAAGTCAAAGATGCTTCACCAAAACCTGACTCAGATACCAGGAGCCCTGCCAATCTGGCATTTGCTGCCTAGGGGAGCTAGTCAAAGTCAAATAGTCTAACCCAATTGTTAAGTCTTAAAACATACAGCCACACCTGGAAGTCAAAGCTGCTTCACCAAAGCCCCTGCCAATCTGGCATTTGCAGCCTAGGGGAGCTAGTCAAAGCCAAATAGTCGCACCCGACTATTCCATCTTAAAACATACAGCCTCACCTGGACGTCAAAACTGCTTTACCAAAACATGTCTTAAATACCAGGAGCCCCGCAAATCTGGAATTTGCAGCCTAGGGGAGCTAGTCAAAGCCAAATAGTCTCACCCGACTATTTAGTCTGAAAACATACAGCCTCACCTGGAAGTCAAAAGTGCTTTACCAAAACTTGTCTCAGATACCAGGAGCCCCGCCAATCTGGCATTTGCAGCCTAGGGGAACTAGTCAAAGCCAAATAGTCTCACCCGACTATTTAGTCTGAAAACATAGAGCCTCACCTGGAAGTCAAAGCTGCTTTACCAAAACTTGTCTCAGATACCAGGAGCCCTGCCAATCTGGCATTTTCATCCTAGGGGAGCTAGTCAAAGCCAAATAGTCTCACCCGACTATTCAACCTTAAAACATACAGCCTCACCTGGACGTCAAAACTGCTTTACCAAAACATGTCTCAGATACCAGGAGCCCCGCAAATCTGGAATTTGCAGCCTAGGGGAGCTAGTCAAAGCCAAATAGTCTCACCCGACTATTAAGTCTGAAAACATACAGCCTCACCTGGAAGTCAAAACTGCTTTACCAAAACTTGTCTCAGATACCAGGAGCCCTGTCAATCTGGCATTTGCAGCCTAGGGCAGCTAGTCAAAGCCAAATAGTCTCACCCGACTATTTAGTCTGAAAACATACAGCTCCACCTGGAAGTCAAAACTGCTTTACCAAAACTTGTCTCAGATACCAGGAGCCCCGCCAATCTGGCATTTGCAGCCTAGGGGAGGTAGTCAAAGCCAAATAGTCTCACCCGACTATTTAGTCTTAAAACATACAGCCTCACCTGGAAGTCAAAACTGCTTTACCATAACTTAACTTAGGTACCAGGACCCCTGCCAATCTGGCATTTGCAGCCTAGTGGAGCTAGTCAAAGCCAAATAGTCTAACCCGACTATTAAGTATTAAAACATACAGCCTCACCTGGAAGTCAAAGATGCTTCACCAAAACCTGACTCAGATACCAGGAGCCCTGCCAATCTGGCATTTGCAGCCTAGGGGAGCTAGTCAAATTCAAATAGTCTAACCCGATTATTAAGTCTTAAAACATACAGCCACACCTGGAAGTCAAAGCTGCTTTACCAAAACCTGACTCAGATACCAGGCCCCTGCCAATCTGGCATTTGCAGCCTAGGGGAGCTAGTCAAAGCCAAATAGTCTCACCCGACTATTCAACCTTAAAACATACAGCCTCACCTGGACGTCAAAACTGCTTTACCAAAACATGTCTCAAATACCAGGAGCCCCGCAAATCTGGAATTTGCAGCCTAGGGGAGCTAGTCAAAGCCAAATAGTCTCACCCGACTATTTAGTCTGAAAACATACAGCCTCACCTGGAAGTCAAAGCTGCTTTACCAAAACTTGTCTCAGATACCAGGTCAAAGTCAAATAGTCTCACCCGACTATTCAACCTTAAAACATACAGCCTCACCTGGACGTCAAAACTGCTTTACCAAAACATGTCTCAGATACCAGGAGCCCCGCAAATCTGGAATTTGCAGCCTAGGGGAGCTAGTCAAAGCCAAATAGTCTCACCCGACTATTTAGTCTGAAAACATACAGCCTCACCTGGAAGTCAAAAGTGCTTTACCAAAACTTGTCTCAGATACCAGGAGCCCCGCCAATCTGGCATTTGCAGCCTAGGGGAACTAGTCAAAGCCAAATAGTCTCACCCGACTATTTAGTCTGAAAACATAGAGCCTCACCTGGAAGTCAAAGCTGCTTTACCAAAACTTGTCTCAGATACCAGGTCAAAGTCAAATAGTCTCACCCGACTATTCAACCTTAAAACATACAGCCTCACCTGGACGTCAAAACTGCTTTACCAAAACATGTCTCAGATACCAGGAGCCCCGCAAATCTGGAATTTGCAGCCTACGGGAGCTAGTCAAAGCCAAATAGTCTCACCCGACTATTAAGTCTGAAAACATACAGCCTCACCTGGAAGTCAAAACAGGAGCCCTGTCAATCTGGCATTTGCAGCCTAGGGCAGCTAGTCAAAGCCAAATAGTCTCACCCGACTATTTAGTCTGAAAACATACAGCTCCACCTGGAAGTCAAAACTGCTTTACCAAAACTTGTCTCAGATACCAGGAGCCCCGCCAATCTGGCATTTGCAGCCTAGGGGAGGTAGTCAAAGCCAAATAGTCTCACCCGAATATTTAGTCTTAAAACATACAGCCTCACCTGGAAGTCAAAACTGCTTCACCATAACTTAACTTAGGTACCAGGACCCCTGCCAATCTGGCATTTGCAGCCTAGGGGAGCTAGTCAAAGCCAAATAGTCTAACCCGACTATTAAGTATTAAAACATACAGCCTCACCTGGAAGTCAAAGATGCTTCACCAAAACCTGACTCAGATACCAGGAGCCCTGCCAATCTGGCATTTGCAGCCTAGGGGAGCTAGTCAAATTCAAATAGTCTAACCCGATTATTAAGTCTTAAAACATACAGCCACACCTGGAAGTCAAAGCTGCTTCACCAAAACCTGACTCAGATACCAGGCCCCTGCCAATCTGACATTTGCAGCCTAGGGGAGCTAGTCAAAGCCAAATAGTCTCACCCGACTATTCAACCTTAAAACATACAGCCTCACCTGGACGTCAAAACTGCTTTACCAAAACATGTCTCAAATACCAGGAGCCCCGCAAATCTGGAATTTGCAGCCTAGGGGAGCTAGTCAAAGCCAAATAGTCTCACCCGACTATTTAGTCTGAAAACATACAGCCTCACCTGCAATTAAAAACTGCTTTACCAAAACTTGTCTCAGATACCAGGAGCCCCGCCAATCTTGCATTTGCAGCCTAGGGGAGCTAGTCAAAGCCAAATAGTCTCACCTGACTATTCAACCTTAAAACATACAGCCTCACCTGGACGTCAAAACTGCTTTACCAAAACATGTCTCAGATACCAGGAGCCCCGCCAATCTGGCATTTGCAGCCTAGGGGAGGTAGTCAAAGCCAAATAGTCTCACCCGACTATTTAGTGTTAAAACATACAGCCTCACCTGGAAGTCAAAACTGCTTCACCATAACTTAACTTAGATACCAGGACCCCTGCCAATCTGGCATTTGCAGCCTAGGGCAGCTAGTCAAAGCCAAATCGTCTTACCCGACTATTAAGTATTAAAACATACAGCCTCACCTGGAAGTCAAAGATGCTTCACCAAAACCTGACTCAGATACCAGGAGCCCTGCCAATCTGGCATTTGCTGCCTAGGGGAGCTAGTCAAAGTCAAATAGTCTAACCCAATTATTAAGTCTTAAAACATACAGCCACACCTGGAAGTCAAAGCTGCTTCACCAAAACCCCTGCCAATCTGGCATTTGCAGCCTAGGGGAGCTAGTCAAAGCCAAATAGTCTCAAACGACTATTCCATCTTAAAACATACAGCCTCACCTGGACGTCAAAACTGTTTTACCAAAACATGTCTCAGATACCAGGAGCCCCGCAAATCTGGAATTTGCAGCCTAGGGGAGCTAGTCAAAGCCAAATAGTCTCACCCGACTATTTAGTCTGAAAACATACAGCCTCACCTGGAAGTCAAAACTGCTTTACCAAAACTTGTCTCAGATACCAGGAGCCCCGCCAATCTGGCATTTGCAGCCTAGGGGAACTAGTCAAAGCCAAATAGTCTCACCCGACTATTTAGTCTGAAAACATAGAGCCTCACCTGGAAGTCAAAGCTGCTTTACCAAAACTTGTCTCAGATACCAGGAGCCCTGCCAATCTGGCATTTGCATCCTAGGGGAGCTAGTCAAAGTCAAATAGTCTATCCCGATTATTAAGTCTTAAAACATACAGCCTCACCTGGACGTCAAAACTGCTTTACCAAAACATGTCTCAGATACCAGGAGCCCCGCAAATCTGGAATTTGCAGCCTAGGGGAGCTAGTCAAAGCCAAATAGTCTCACCCGACTATTTAGTCTGAAAACATACAGCTCCACCTGGAAGTCAAAACTGCTTTACCAAAACTTGTCTCAGATACCAGGAGCCCCACCAATCTGGCATTTGCAGCCTAGGGGAGCTAGTCGAAGCCAAATAGTCTCACCCGTTTATTAAGTCTTAAAACATACAGCCTCACCTAAAAGTCAAAGCTGCTTCACCAAAACTTGTCTCAGATACCAGGAGCCCCGCCAATCTGGCATTTGCAGCCTAGGGGAACTAGTCAAAGCCAAATAGTCTCACCCGACTATTTAGTCTGAAAACATAGAGCCTCACCTGGAAGTGAAAAGTGCTTTACCAAAACTTGTCTCAGATACCAGGAGCCCTGCCAATCTGGCATTTGCAGCCTAGGGGAGCTAGTCAAAGCCAAATAGTCTCACCCGACTATTAAGTCTTAAAACATACAGCCTCACCTAAAAGTCAAAGATGCTTCACCAAAACCTGACTCAGATACCAGGAGCCCTGCCAATCTGGCATTTGCAGCCTAGGGGAGCTAGTCAAAGTCAAATAGTCTAACCCGATTATTAAGTCTTAAAACATACAGCCACACCTGGAAGTCAAAGCTGCTTCACCAAAACCTGACTCAGATACCAGGCCCCTGCCAATCTGGCATTTGCAGCCTAGGGGAGCTAGTCAAAGCCAAATAGTCTCACCCGACTATTCAACCTTAAAACATACAGCCTCACCTGGACGTCAAAACTGCTTTACCAAAACATGTCTCAGATACCAGGAGCCCCGCAAATCTGGAATTTGCAGCCTAGGGGAGCTAGTCAAAGCCAAATAGTCTCACCCGACTATTTAGTCTGAAAACATACAGCCTCACCTGCAAGTAAAAACTGCTTTACCAAAACTTGTCTCAGATACCAGGAGCCCCGCCAATCTGGCATTTGCAGCCTAGGGGAGCTAGTCAAAGCCAAATAGTCTCACCCGACTATTTAGTGTTAAAACATACAGCCTCACCTGGACGTCAAAACTGCTTTACCAAAACATGTCTCAGATACCAGGAGCCCCGCAAATCTGGAATTTGCAGCCTAGGGGAGCTAGTCAAAGCCAAATAGTCTCACCCGACTATTTAGTCTGAAAACATACAGCTCCACCTGGAAGTCAAAACTGCTTTACCAAAACTTGTCTCAGATACCAGGAGCCCCGCCAATCTGGCATTTGCAGCCTAGGGGAGGTAGTCAAAGCCAAATAGTCATACCCGACTATTTAGTGTTAAAACATACAGCCTCACCTGGAAGTCAAAACTGCTTCACCATAACTTAACTTAGATACCAGGACCCCTGCCAATCTGGCATTTGCAGCCTAGGGCAGCTAGTCAAAGCCAAATCGTCTAACCCGACTATTAAGTATTAAAACATACAGCCTCACCTGGAAGACAAAGATGCTTCACCAAAACCTGACTCAGATACCAGGAGCCCTGCCAATCTGGCATTTACTGCCTAGGGGAGCTAGTCAAAGTCAAATAGTCTAACCCAATTATTAAGTCTTAAAACATACAGCCACACCTGGAAGTCAAAGCTGCTTCACCAAAGCCCCTGCCAATCTGGCATTTGCAGCCTAGGGGAGCCAGTCAAAGCCAAATAGTCGCACCCGACTATTCCATCTTAAAACATACAGCCTCACCTGGACGTCAAAACTGCTTTACCAAAACATGTCTCAGATACCAGGAGCCCCGCAAATCTGGAATTTGAAGCCTAGGGGAGCTAGTCAAAGCCAAATAGTCTCACCCGACTATTTAGTCTGAAAACATACAGCCTCACCTGGAAGATAAAACTGCTTTACCAAAACTTGTCTCAGATACCAGGAGCCCCGCCAATCTGGCATTTGCAGCCTAGGGGAACTAGTCAAAGCCAAATAGTCTCACCCGACTATTTAGTCTGAAAACATAGAGCCTCACCTGGAAGTCAAAGCTGCTTTACCAAAACTTGTCTCAGATACCAGGAGCCCTGCCAATCTGGCATTTGCATCCTAGGGGAGCTAGTCAAAGCCAAATAGTCTTACCCGATTATTAAGTCTTAAAACATACAGCCTCACCTGGACGTCAAAACTGCTTTACCAAAACATGTCTCAGATACCAGGAGCCCCGCAAATCTGGAATTTGCAGCCTAGGGGAGCTAGTCAAAGCCAAATAGTCTCACCCGACTATTTAGTCTGAAAACATACAGCTCCACCTGGAAGTCAAAACTGCTTTACCAAAACTTGTCTCAGATACCAGGAGCCCCACCAATCTGGCATTTGCAGCCTAGGGGAGCAAGTCGAAGCCAAATAGTCTCACCCGACTATTAAGTCTTAAAACATACAGCCTCACCTAAAAGTCAAAGCTGCTTCACCAAAACTTGACTCAGATACCAGGAGCCCCGCAAATCTGGAATTTGCAGCCTAGGGGAGCTAGTCAAAGCCAAATAGTCTCACCCGACTATTAAGTATTAAAACATACAACTCCACCTGGAAGTCAAAACTGCTTTACCAAAACTTGTCTCAGATACCAGGAGCCCCGCCAATCTGGCATTTGCATCCTAGGGGAGCTAGTCAAAGCCAAATAGTCTCACCCGACTATTAAGTCTTAAAACATACAGCCTCACCTGGAAGTCAAAACTGCTTTACCAAAACTTGTCTCAGATACCAGGAGCCCCGCCAATCTGGCATTTGTAGCCTAGGGGAGCTAGTCAAAGCCAAATAGTGTCACCCGACTATTCCATCTTAAAACATACAGCCTCACCTGGAAGTCAAAACTGCTTTACCAAAACTTGTCTCAGATACCAGGAGCCCCGCAAATCTGGAATTTGCAGCCTACGGGAGCTGGTCAAAGCCAAATAGTCTCACCCGACTATTAAGTATTAAAACATACAGCCTCACCAAATAGTCTCACCCGACTATTTAGTCTGAAAACATAGAGCCTCACCTGGAAGTCAAAACTGCTTTACCAAAACTTGTCTCAGATACCAGGAGCCCCGCCAATCTTTTATTTGCAGCCTAGGGGAACTAGTCAAAGCCAAATAGTCTCACCCGACTATTAAGTATTAAAACATACAGCCTCACCTGGAAGTCAAAGATGCTTCAAAGCCAAATAGTCTCACCCGACTATTTAGTCTGAAAACATGCAGCCTCACCTGGAAGTCAAAACTGCTTACACAAAACTTGACTCAGATACCAGGAGCCCCGCCAATCTGGCATATGCAGCCAATGGGAGCTAGTCAAAGCTAAATAGTCTCACCCGACTATTTAGTCTTAAAACATAGAGCCTCACCTGGAAGTCAAAGCTGCTTTACCAAAACTTGTCTCAGATACCAGGAGCCCTGCCAATCTGGCATTTGCATCCTAGGGGAGCTAGTCAAAGCCAAATAGTCTCACCCGACTATTTAGTCTGAAAACATACAGCCTCACCTGGAAGTGAAAAGTGCTTTACCAAAACTTGTCTCAGATACCAGGAGCCCTGCCAATCTGGCATTTGCATCCTAGGGGAGCTAGTCAAAGCCAAATAGTCTCACCCGACTATTAAGTCTTAAAACATACAGCCTCACCTAAAAGTCAAAGCTGCTTCACCAAAACTTGACTCAGATACCAGGAGCCCCGCCAATCTGGCATTTGCAGCCTAGGGGAGGCAGTCAAAGCCAAATAGTCTCACCCGACTATTCCATCTTAAAACATACAACCCCATCTGGACGGCAAATTTGCTTTAGCAAAAGTTGTCTCAGATACCAGGAGCCCTGCCATTCCGGCATTTGCAGCCTATGGGAGCTAGTCAAAGACAAATAGTCTCACCCGACTATTAAGTCTTAAAACATACAGCCTCACCTGGAAGTCAAAACCGCTTACCCAAAACTTGACTCAGATACCAGGGGCCCCGAAAATCTGGCATTTGCAGCCTAGGGGAGCTAGTCATAGCCAAATAGTCTGACCCGACTATTCCATCTTAAAACATACAACCCCATCTGGCCGGCAAATTTGCTTTAGCAAAAGTTGTCTCAGATACCAGGAGCCCTGCCATTCCGGCATTTGCAGCCTATGGGAGCTAGTCAAAGACAAATAGTCTCACCCGACTATTAAGTCTTAAAACATACAGCCTCACCTGGAAGTCAAAACCGCTTACCCAAAACTTGACTCAGATACCAGGGGCCCCGAAAATCTGGCATTTGCAGCCTAGGTGAGCAAGTCACACCCAAACAGTCTCACCCGACTTTTCCATCTTAAAACATACAGCCCCATCTGGCCCCCAAAATTGGACAGGACCCCTCCCAATCTTTCATTTGCTGCCCAGGGGAGCTAGTCAAAGCCAAATAGTCTCACCCGACTATTTAGTCTGAAAACATACAGCCTCACCTGGACGTCAAAACTGCTTTATCAAAACTTGTCTCAGATACCAGGAGCCCTGCCAATTTGGCGTTGCAGCCTAGGGGGCTAGTCAAATCCAAACAGTCTCACCCGACTTATCCATCTTAAAACATACAGCCCCATCTGGCCGCCAAAATTGCTTTAGAAACGCTTATCTCAGATACCAGGAGCCCTGCCAATCTGGCATTTGCAGCCTAGGGGGAGCTAGTCAACGCCAAATAGTCTCCCCCGACTTTTAAGTCCTAAAACATACAGCCTCACCTGGAAGTCAAAACTGCTTTATCAAAACTAGTCGCAGATACCAGGGCCCTGCCAATCTGGCATTTGCAGCCTAGGGGAGCAGGTCATAGCCAAATAGTCTCACCCGACTATTCCATCTTAAAACAAACAACCTTACCTGGAAGTCAAAACTGCTTTACCAAAACTTGTCTCAGATACCAGGAGCCCTGCCAATCTGGCATATGCAGCCTAGGGGAGCTAGTCAAAGCAAAATAGTCTCACCCGACTATTAAGTCTTAAAACATACAGCCTCACCTGGAAATCAAAACAATTTACCCAACACTTGACTCAGATACCAGGAGCACCGCCAATCTGGCATTTGCAGCCTAGGTGAACAAGTCAAAGCCAAACAGTCTCACCCGACTTATCCATCTTAAAACATACAGCCCCATCTGGCCGCCAAAATTGCTTTAGAAACGCTTATCTCAGATACCAGGAGCCCTGCCAGTCTGGCATTTGCAGCCTAGGGGAGCTAGTCAACGCCAAATAGTCTCTCCCGACTTTTAAGTCCTAAAATATACAGCCTCACCTGGAAGTCAAAGCTAGTTCCCCAAAACTTGACTGAGAAGTCAAAACTGCTTTACCAAAACTTGTCTCAGATACCAGGAGCCCTGCCAATCTGGCATATGCAGCCTAGGGGAGCTAGTCAAAGCAAAACTGCTTTACCAAAACTTGCCTCAGATACCAGGAGCCCTGCCAATTTGGCATTGCACCCTAGAGGTGCAGGTCAAAGCCAAATCGTCTCACCATACTATTTAATCTTAAAACATACAGCCTCACCTGGAAGTCAGTACTGCTTAACCAAAACTTGTCACAGATACCAGTGCCCTGCCAATCTGGCATTTGCAGCCTAGGGGAGCTAGTCAAAGCCAAATTGTCTCACCCGACTATTAAGTCTTAAAACATACAGCCTCACCTGGAAGTCAAAGCTGCTTCACCAAAACCTGACTCAGATACCAGGGCCCTGCCAATTTCGCATTTGCAGCCTAGGGGAGCAGGTCATAGCCAAATAGTCTGACCCGACTATTCCATCTTAAAACATACAACCCCATCTGGCCGGCAAATTTGCTTTAGCAAAAGTTGTCTCAGATACCAGGAGCCCTGCCATTCCGGCATTTGCAGCCTATGGGAGCTAGTCAAAGACAAATAGTCTCACCCGACTATTAAGTCTTAAAACATACAGCCTCACCTGGAAGTCAAAACCGCTTACCCAAAACTTGACTCAGATACCAGGGGCCCCGAAAATCTGGCATTTGCAGCCTAGGTGAGCAAGTCACACCCAAACAGTCTCACCCGACTTTTCCATCTTAAAACATACAGCCCCATCTGGCCCCCAAAATTGGACAGGACCCCTGCCAATCTTCCATTTGCTGCCCAGGGGAGCTAGTCAAAGCCAAATAGTCTCACCCGACTATTTAGTCTGAAAACATACAGCCTCACCTGGAAGTCAAAACTGCTTTATCAAAACTTGTCTCAGATACCAGGAGCCCTGCCAATTTGGCGTTGCAGCCTAGGGGGCTAGTCAAATCCAAACAGTCTCACCCGACTTATCCATCTTAAAACATACAGCCCCATCTGGCCGCCAAAATTGCTTTAGAAACGCTTATCTCAGATACCAGGAGCCCTGCCAATCTGGCATTTGCAGCCTAGGGGAGCTAGTCAACGCCAAATAGTCTCCCCCGACTTTTAAGTCCTAAAACATACAGCCTCACCTGGAAGTCAAAACTGCTTTATCAAAACTAGTCGCAGATACCAGGGCCCTGCCAATCTGGCATTTGCAGCCTAGGGGAGCAGGTCATAGCCAAATAGTCTCACCCGACTATTCCATCTTAAAACAAACAACCTTACCTGGAAGTCAAAACTGCTTTACCAAAACTTGTCTCAGATACCAGGAGCCCTGCCAATCTGGCATATGCAGCCTAGGGGAGCTAGTCAAAGCAAAATAGTCTCACCCGACTATTAAGTCTTAAAACATACAGCCTCACCTGGAAATCAAAACAATTTACCCAACACTTGACTCAGATACCAGGAGCACCGCCAATCTGGCATTTGCAGCCTAGGTGAACAAGTCAAAGCCAAACAGTCTCACCCGACTTATCCATCTTAAAACATACAGCCCCATCTGGCCGCCAAAATTGCTTTAGAAACGCTTATCTCAGATACCAGGAGCCCTGCCAGTCTGGCATTTGCAGCCTAGGGGAGCTAGTCAACGCCAAATAGTCTCTCCCGACTTTTAAGTCCTAAAATATACAGCCTCACCTGGAAGTCAAAGCTAGTTCCCCAAAACTTGACTGAGAAGGGAAAAGTGCTTTACCAAAACTTGTCTCAGATACCAGGAGCCCTGCCAATCTGGCATATGCAGCCTAGGGGAGCTAGTCAAAGCAAAACTGCTTTACCAAAACTTGCCTCAGATACCAGGAGCCCTGCCAATTTGGCATTGCACCCTAGAGGTGCAGGTCAAAGCCAAATCGTCTCACCATACTATTTAATCTTAAAACATACAGCCTCACCTGGAAGTCAGAACTGCTTAACCAAAACTTGTCACAGATACCAGTGCCCTGCCAATCTGGCATTTGCAGCCTAGGGGAGCTAGTCAAAGCCAAATAGTCTCACCCGACTATTAGGTCTTAAAACATACAGCCTCACCTGGAAGTCAAAGCTGCTTCACCAAAACCTGACTCAGATACCAGGGCCCTGCCAATTTCGCATTTGCAGCCTAGGGGAGCAGGTCATAGCCAAATAGTCTGACCCGACTATTCCATCTTAAAACAAACAACCCCATCTGGCCGGCAAATTTGCTTTAGCAAAAGTTGTCTCAGATACCAGGAGCCCTGCCATTCCGGCATTTGCAGCCTATGGGAGCTAGTCAAAGACAAATAGTCTCACCCGACTATTAAGTCTTAAAACATACAGCCTCACCTGGAAGTCAAAACCGCTTACCCAAAACTTGACTCAGATACCAGGGGCCCCGAAAATCTGGCATTTGCAGCCTAGGTGAGCAAGTCACACCCAAACAGTCTCACCCGACTTTTCCATCTTAAAACATACAGCCCCATCTGGCCCCCAAAATTGGACAGGACCCCTGCCAATCTTTCATTTGCTGCCCAGGGGAGCTAGTCAAAGCCAAATAGTCTCACCCGACTATTTAGTCTGAAAACATACAGCCTCACCTGGAAGTCAAAACTGCTTTATCAAAACTTGTCTCAGATACCAGGAGCCCTGCCAATTTGGCGTTGCAGCCTAGGGGGCTAGTCAAATCCAAACAGTCTCACCCGACTTATCCATCTTAAAACATACAGCCCCATCTGGCCGCCAAAATTGCTTTAGAAACGCTTATCTCAGATACCAGGAGCCCTGCCAATCTGGCATTTGCAGCCTAGGGGAGCTAGTCAACGCCAAATAGTCTCCCCCGACTTTTAAGTCCTAAAACATACAGCCTCACCTGGAAGTCAAAACTGCTTTATCAAAACTAGTCGCAGATACCAGGGCCCTGCCAATCTGGCATTTGCAGCCTAGGGGAGCTAGTCAAAGCAAAATAGTCTCACCCGACTATTAAGTCTTAAAACATACAGCCTCACCTGGAAATCAAAACAATTTACCCAACACTTGACTCAGATACCAGGAGCACCGCCAATCTGGCATTTGCAGCCTAGGTGAACAAGTCAAAGCCAAACAGTCTCACCCGACTTATCCATCTTAAAACATACAGCCCCATCTGGCCGCCAAAATTGCTTTAGAAACGCTTATCTCAGATACCAGGAGCACTGCCAGTCTGGCATTTGCAGCCTAGGGGAGCTAGTCAACGCCAAATAGTCTCTCCCGACTTTTAAGTCCTAAAATATACAGCCTCACCTGGAAGTCAAAGCTAGTTCCCCAAAACTTGACTGAGAAGTCAAAACTGCTTTACCAAAACTTGTCTCAGATACCAGGAGCCCTGCCAATCTGGCATATGCAGCCTAGGGGAGCAGGTCAAAGCCAAATAGTCTGAACCGACTATTCCATCTTAAAACATACAACCCCATCTGGCCGGCAAATTTGCTTTAGCAAAAGTTGTCTCAGATACCAGGAGCCCTGCCATTCCGGCATTTGCAGCCTATGGGAGCTAGTCAAAGACAAATAGTCTCACCCGACTATTAAGTCTTAAAACATACAGCCTCACCTGGAAGTCAAAACCGCTTTATCAAAACTTGTCGCAGATACCAGGGCCCTGCCAATCTGGCATTTGCAGCCTAGGGGAGCAGGTCATAGCCAAATAGTCTCACCCGACTATTCCATCTTAAAACAAACAACCTTACCTGGAAGTCAAAACTGCTTTACCAAAACTTGTCTCAGATACCAGGAGCCCTGCCAATCTGGCATATGCAGCCTAGGGGAGCTAGTCAAAGCAAAATAGTCTCACCCGACTATTAAGTCTTAAAACATACAGCCTAACCTGGAAATCAAAACAATTTACCCAACACTTGACTCAGATACCAGGAGCACCGCCAATCTGGCATTTGCAGCCTAGGTGAACAAGTCAAAGCCAAACAGTCTCACCCGACTTATCCATCTTAAAACATACAGCCCCATCTGGCCGCCAAAATTGCTTTAGAAACGCTAATCTCAGATACCAGGAGCCCTGCCAGTCTGGCATTTGCAGCCTAGGGGAGCTAGTCAACGCCAAATAGTCTCTCCCGACTTTTAAGTCCTAAAATATACAGCCTCACCTGGAAGTCAAAGCTAGTTCCCCAAAACTTGACTGAGAAGTCAAAACTGCTTTACCAAAACTTGTCTCAGATACCAGGAGCCCTGCCAATCTGGCATATGCAGCCTAGGGGAGCTAGTCAAAGCAAAATAGTCTCACCCGACTATTAAGTCTTAAAACATACAGCCTCACCTGGAAATCAAAGCAATGTACCCAACACTTGACTCAGATACCAGGAGCACCGCCAATCTGGCATTTGCAGCCTAGGTGAACAAGTCAAAGCCAAACAGTCTCACCCGACTTATCCATCTGCCAATCTGGCATTTGCAGCCTAGGGGGCTAGTCAAATCCAAATAGTCTCCCCCGACTTTTCCATCTCAAAACATACAGGAATTGAAAACTGCTTACCCAAAACTTGTCTTAGATAACAGGAGCCCCGCCAATCTGGCATTTGCAGCCTAGGGGAGCTAGTCAAAGCCAAATAGTCTAATCCGACTATTAAGTCTTAAAACATTCAGCCTCATCTGGCAGTCAAAGCTGCTTCACCAAAACCTGACTCAGATACCAGGGCCCTGCCAATTTCGCATTTGCAGCCTAGGGGAGCAGGTCATAGCCAAATAGTCTCACCCGACTATTCCATCTTAAAACATACAACCCCATCTGGCCGGCAAATTTGCTTTAGCAAAGGTTGTCTCAGATACCAGGAGCCCTGCCATTCCGGCATTTGCAGCCTATGGGAGCTAGTCAAAGACAAATAGTCTCACCCGACTATTAAGTTTTAAAACATACAGCCTCACCTGGAAGTCAAAACCGCTTACCCAAAACTTGACTCAGATACCAGGGGCCCCGAACATCTGGCATTTGCAGCCTAGGTGAGCTAGTCAACGCCAAATAGTCTCTCCCGACTTTTAAGTCCTAAAATATACAGCCTCACCTGGAAGTCAAAGCTAGTTCCCCAAAACTTGACTCAGATACCAGGGGCCCCGAACATCTGGCATTTGCAGCCTAGGTGAGCAGGTCACACCCAAACAGTCTCACCCGACTTTTCCATCTTAAAACATACAGCCCCATCTGGCCCCCAAAATTGGACAGGACCCCTGCCAATCTTTCATTTGCTGCCAAGGGGAGCTAGTCAAAGCCAAATAGTCTCACCCGACTATTTAGTCTGAAAACATACAGCCTCACTTGGAAGTCAAAACTGCTTTATTAAAACTTGTCTCAGATACCAGGAGCCCTGCCAATTTGGCATTGCAACCTAGGGGAGCAGGTCATATCCAAATAGTCTCACCCGACTATTCCATCTTAAAACAAACAACCTTACCTGGAAGTCAAAACTGCTTTTCCAAAACTTGTCTCAGATACCAGGAGCCCTGCCAATTTGGCATTGCAACCTAGAGGTGCGGGTCAAAGCCAAATAGTCTCACCATACTATTTAATCTTAAAACATACAGCCTCACCTGGAAGTCAGAACTGCTTAACCAAAACTTGTCTCAGATAGAAGGAGCCCTTAAAACATACAGCCTCACCTGGAAGTCAAAGCTGCTTCACCAAAACCTGACACAGATACCAGGCCCCTGCCAATCTGGCATTTGCAGCATAGGGGAGCTAGTCAAAATAGTCTCACCCGACTATTCCATCTTAAAACATACAACCTTACCTGGAAGTTAAAACTGCTTTACCAAAACTTGTCTCAGATACCAGGTGTTTGTGGGGGTGGCGTCAGATAAATAATGCTTGGTTGTAATGGAAAAAAAGCACTTCATTAGAATTTTTCGGCTGCATGTAACAAACTCTGAATTTTAAGTGAAGTGACATATTTTTGGTTGGAGTTATGGAGGTGGAAAGGAGACCATAAGGAGAGTGCTAAGCGTATCTGGGATTAGTGAGTGAGTCTCTCTCAGTGATTGAGTCTGTCTCACTGAGTGACTCTCTCACACTGAGTGAGGCTCAGTCAATGCTGTGTTCAGACTTCCAATGAACTGGCATGAACATTCTCCCCCCCCTGGCAATATGCAGATTGAAGGATTCCTATTGCGTGCATGTGCCAGAGAGTATCCATCCAAACTTAGTATTTTGAGCCATCGGCAGACCGCCTTGGCTCGGGATGATACCTGGTAGGATGATGTATGTGTAGACGTCGGCGCCGAGTATCAAAGGTACTGGAGATGGACGGAACCAGTCATTGTCCGCCAAAACGACGTTGCTGAACGGGTCCTTCATGTCCGCTCTGATAGCTCGGGCTGGAGTTATGCAGCTGAGTTGCGGGTCAGCCATTAAGACCACCTCTCGAGACATCTGAGTTGTCTTGGCTGTGCTCCTTCTGCTCCTTCTGCGCCAATGCGTGTGTCGGAAAGGCCATAGGCCCTTGCCATGGTTGCATTAATGCGGCTTACTGAACAACATGGATCGATCAGAGCCCGAGTCTCAGGGGTCTTTTTCCCGGTGTCGAGCAGCACTATGGCGGATGACAGTATACTGACCCCCTTCTGCTGGAGAAGGGACGTAAGCGACGTCCGTATAGTAGAACGTCTCGGGCTTGGGGGTGATGTGCCGCTGGAGGGCGAGGAGCCAGAAGCTCTTCTTGTGGGCCTGTTGGCTGACCGAGAGGGTCGAGCGCTACGGGGATCACGCATGTGGAGTAAGGTGTGGTGGTCCTTTTTGCAATTTTTGCACTTGGCGCTTCTCGGGCGTGAGCTTCAAGAAACGCTGGCACTTGCGTAGCGCATGGATGCCTCTACACACCCGGCATTTAAAGGAGTCCGTTCCTTGGCGTTGATTGGACACCTTCGTTGACGGTGCCATGCTGGTTCTCTACAGAGGAGTGAACTGGAGAATAAGATGTAGGAGAGGTGTTATTATGTGATGGTTTTGTTTTGAAAGAGGGATTAGTTGCTTTTAAGGATTAGTCGGTGGTGTTTGCCTCAGTTTGAAGAAGGACCAATTTGGCTATTGGCCTTCGGATGACACCACGAGCGGTAAGCACGTCCACTACGCGGACCTTGTCATCTGTGCCTGGGCAAGCCAGCTGGACTCGGCCAAGGCGCCATTCATTTATTGGTAGGCTATCTTCCTTGATAATCACCATATCACCGACTTGGAGGTCCCTTGTAGGGGACTGCCATTTGTTTCGCTTATGGAGCTTTTTTAAATACTCATTCTTCCACCGAAAGCAGAATTGTTGGTGGAGCGCTTTGAGTCGCTGCCAGCGGTTAATTATAGAAATAGCGTCTTCTTTGATTACTGGCTCGTTAGTTGACAGAAGAGGGCCGCCAACTCGGAAGTGGCCTGGACTTAGAGCCAATGAATCAGTCGGATCTGCCGACATTGGAGAGATTGGCCTGGAGTTAAGGCAGGCTTCAATCTTGGAGAGGAGAGTCGCGAACTCCTCAAATGTATATTTTGAGGATGAGCTGGATTTGTAGAAGTGGGTCTTAAAGCTTTTGACACCTGCTTCCCACAATCCGCCCATGTGAATAGCGCCAGGAGGATTGAAATGTCAACATTAGTTTTGATGGCTATGCTTGGATAGGATGAGCTCTTTGGTCGCTTGCAAGAAATTTCTCGAAAGAACGGATGAGGCTCCCACAAATGTTTCCCCATTATCTGAGTACATTTGTTGTGAAGGGCCACGTCTTGCTATAAATCGCGAAAATGCGGCCAGCAATATCTCCGTGGTTAGATCTGTGGTGGCTTCTAAATGGATTGCTTTCGTGCTGAAACAAACGAAGACACAGACATAACCCTTGGTAATTTTGCATGCACGACCAATGTAGCTTTTAATATCGAAAGGTCCGGCAAAGTCTACACCCGTGTGTGTGAAGGGTCGGGAAAAGATTGAGGTCGCCCTTGGGAGCTCGCCCATAAGTTGGGTCTGGAGTCGTCTACGGTGTATTACACAGACCTTGCAGGAGTTTATGGTAGATTTTACCAGGATCATGAGCTTTGGGATCCAGTATTTGGCTCTTATGAGGCGCATTACCAACTGATTGCCTCCGTGAAAACAAATGAGGTGGTAAATCGGAGGAGGCGTGAAAAATCACAATTGGCCGGAATGATTATGGGGTGCAGCTCATCATAGCCTAACGAGGTTGACGCTCTCGGCAGTCCACAGGATCGCAGAATACCCCTATGATCGATGAAAGGGGTTAAATTGCGAATGCTGCTTGATCCTTGAATTGGCTTCTTATCGAGCAAACAGCTCTATTCCTTAGGATAAGCTTGGCGTTGAGTATACTCGATAAGTCGGAACTGAACTCTCGTAACCTTTCTCTCTGCACCTTTGCCTTTTGCTAAAAAAATCGACCCATCTTGGAATACGGATCTTTCGAGAGAGGAATAGTCGGTTAGGAAGTCATGCCAACGTTGAACGAGATCTTCCGGCAGGGAATCATCCCACCCCAGCTCTTGGAGCCAGATCTCTTGCATGAAAATCTTTGCTCGAATTATCACAGGTGCTAGCCATCCAGCAGGATCGAACAATTTCGCAATCTGTGATAGTACTTCACGTTTAGTGAGCGAAAGCTGAGATACCATTTTGGACGGAGCAAAGAAAAACTGGTCTGTTGTGGCTTGCCATCGAATGCCTATCGTTTTAGCGACGCTGGCCTGTGTTGGATGTCCACTTTCTCAGAGGGAAGGCTCTGTCGAGTGCCATGCGGAGTTCTGCAATGGCTGAAATTGCTTGTTGCTTCGTGTGTGCCCCTACTAGAACATCATCGACATACATATAATTTTCAATTATATCGGATGCGACAGGACATTGTTCTCGTATATCACGAGCAAGTTGATGGAGGACCCGGATTGCGAGGTATGGAGCACAATTTACCCCAAAGGTAACTGTATTGAGTTCGAAGTCGCAAAGTTCTTCGTTCTCATTGCGAAATAGTATTCGTTGGTAGGGCGTATGTCTTGGATCGACCTGGATTTGCCAATACATCTTAGATATATCGGTATTGAAAACGTAGCGGTAGAATCGTCACTTTAGTATCTGAATCGTCAGATCGGATTGGAGGTACTGGTCCCGTTAGTAGGATATCATGTAGACTTTTACCATTGGAAGACGGGCTGGAGGCGTTAAACACAACGCGAACCTTTGTTGTGGTGCTGTCGGGCTTAAAAACAGCATGATGCGGCAAGTAAAAATTATTGGGGTTGCTGTTTGGAGAGACTTGTGTCATATGACCTTAGTCGAAGTACTCCTGAATCACGGAGTCGTACTGCACTTTCAAAGGAGGGTTTCTTTTTCAACGATTCTCGTTCTTTAGAAACTGAGCTAGTGCGATAGATCTTGAATGTCCTAAGTCTATGTGATTAGGTTCCCGGAAAGGTAGGGTGACTACATATTTGCCATTCTCGTTCCTTGTTGTTGTTCGGATGAAATTACTCTCACAGAAAGAGTCGGAGCTCTTTACCAGTTTGACTGGAATGTGCTCCACCTCCAAAAATTTTGTGAGAATGACGTCTAATTGCTCTTCTTGAGAGACAGATATTTGAGTCGAGCCATTCCATTCCAATGCAGGTCAAAGCCAAATAGTCTCACCCGACTATTAAGTCCTGAAACATACAGCCTCACCTGGAAGTCAAAGCTGGTTCACCAAAACTAGTCTCAGATACCAGGGCCCTGCCAATCTGGCATTTGCAGCCTAGGGGAGCAGGTCATAGCCAAATAGTCTCACCCGACTTATCCATCTTAAAACATACAGCCCCATCTGGCCGCCAAAATTGCTTTAGCAACACTTGTCTCAGATACCAGGAGCCCTGCCAATCTGGCATTTGCAGCCTAGGGGAGCTAGTCAACGCCAAATAGTTTCACCCGACTATTAAGTCCTAAAATATACAGCCTCACCTGGAAGTCAAAGCTGGTTCACCAAAACTTGACTGAGATACCAGGACCCCTGCCAATCTGGCATTTGCAGCCTAGGGGAGCTAGTCAAAGCCAACAAGTCTCCCCCGACTTTTCCATCTTAAAACATACAGCCTCACCTGGAATTCAAAACTGCTTACCCAAAACTTGTCTTAGATAACAGGAGCCCCGCCAATCTGGCATTTGCAGCCTAGGGGAGCTATTCAACGCCAAATAGTCTCACCCGACTATTCCATCTTAAAACATACAGCCTCACCTGGAAGTCAAAGCTGGTTCACCAAAACTAGTCTCAGATACCAGGCCCCTGCCAATCTGGCATTTGCAGCCTAGGGGAGCTAGTCAAAGCCAAACAGTCTAACCCGAGTATTAAGTCTTAAAACATACAGGCTCACCTGGAAATCAAAGCTTCTTCACCAAAACCTGACTCAGTTTCCAGGCCCCTGCCAATCTGGCATTTGCAGCATAGGGGAGCTAGTCAAAATAGTGTCACCCGACTATTCCATCTTAAAACATACAGCCTCACCTGGACGTCAAAACTGCTTTACAAAAACTTGTCTCAGATACCAGGAGCCCTGCCAATCTGGCATTTGCAGCCTAGGGGAGCTAGTCAAAGACAAATAGTCTCACCCGACTATTCCATCTTAAAACATACAGCCCCACCTGGGAGTCAAAACTGCTTCACCAAAACTAGTCTCAGATACCAGGGCCCTGCCAATCTGGCATTTGCAGCCTAGGGGAGCTAGTCAAAATTGTCTCACCCGACTATTCCATCTTAAAACATACAGCCTCACTTGGACGTCAAAACTGCTTTACAAAAACTTGTCTCAGATACCAGGAGCCCCGCCAATCTGGCATTTGCAGCCTAGGGGAGCTAGTCAAAGACAAATAGTCTCACCCGACTATTAGGTCTTAAAACATACAGCCTCACCTGGAAGTCAAAACTGCTTCACCAAAACTAGCCTCGTTTGCCATTTACAAGCTGTTCGCTGAATGGGAGCGGGAGGGTTATGTTGTGCCCGAAATGCATTCGCCAGCTTCGTCTGCTATTGTCACACCAAAGGAGCCAAAGAAGCCGCCCGTTCGCAACGAGCTACCGGTCAACTGGGCAACAATGCATCCAACCACATTGTTGTGCGTTATGCGTCCAGGACTTTCATATATTGACCATGGCTGCACCGGAGAGAAGCCGAATGTCTTGCAGCGTCTGGGCGTCATTGTGGACAATCAGGAGTTCACCGCCACGGGACGTTCCAAAAAGATAGCACGTCGCAATGTGGCTGTTAATGTTTGCAACACTTTGTTTAACACCAATTTCATATACGAGGAGTATTAGACGGCCAGAAATCTCAGCTGAAACTAAAAAATGCAACAATTTAACTCGACTTTATAATTGTTTAAATGTGCTTCTACAACTTGACACTTACATAAATCGACCACACTCCAAGACTACAGTAAATTCGTGACCATAAATATGTACGTAGTTTAATCATTATTGCACACTTTGTAGAGGTTATTTAAATGTTGTCAAGCGATATGTGTAAAGCCTAGCATATATCACCGATCCGAGTCGATATAGCCATGTCTGTCATTCCCATTCTGTTTCGAGGCAAACTAGTCTCTGCATAGGTTAGTCTTTCTGTTCCAGGCAGCCCGAGTCGGTCGAAGCTGACATAAGATCGGGTTAAAAATAAAAAATTCCAAATTTTTTGTTTTCAAGATATCGGCCAAATTTGGGACTTATTAGCTTCAATATGTTCCTAAGATTTAAGCAAAATCTTATCAATAAGCAACTATTTTATATCACTGAGTTCTATAGGAACAATCGGTCGTTTATAAAGGTCCTTCCATGTCATATGTCTACAAGGATATTTGAAATTTAGCGTGCCAAGGCCGTTCTTTTAAATAAATGTCTTCTTTAATTTATTCAATACAAATAAAATGTAAAATGTCTTATACCAGGGCCCTGCCAATCTGGCATTTGCAGCCTAGGGGAGCTAGTCAAAGACAAATAGTCTCACCCGACTATTCCATCTTAAAACATACAGCCCCACCTGGAAGTCAAAACTGCTTCACCAAAACTAGTCTCAGATACCAGGGCCCTGCCAATCTGGCATTTGCAGCATAGGGGAGCTAGTCAAAATAGTGTCACCCGACTATTCCATCTTAAAACATACAGCCTCACCTGGACGTCAAAACTGCTTTACAAAAACTTGTCTCAGATACCAGGAGCCCTGCCAATCTGGCATTTGCAGCCTAGGGGAGCTAGTCAAAGACAAATAGTCTCACCCGACTATTCCATCTTAAAACATACAGCCTCACCTGGAAGTCAAAGCTTCTTCACCAAAACTTGACTGAGATACCAGGACCTCTGCCAATCTGGCATTTGCAGCCTAGGGGAGCTAGTCAAAGCCAAATAGTCTCCCCCGACTTTTCCATCTTATAACATACAGCCTCACCTGGAATTCAAAACTGCTTACCCAAAACTTGTCTCAGATAACAGGAGCCCCGCCAATCTGGCATTTGCAGCCTAGGGGAGCTATTCAAAGCCAAATAGTCTAACCCGACTATTAGGTGTTAAAACATACAGCCTCACCTGGAAGTCAAAGCTTCTTCACCAAAACCTGACTCAGATACCAGGCCCCTGCCAATCTGGCATTTGCAGCATAGGGGAGCTAGTCAAAATTGTCTCACCCGACTATTCCATCTTAAAACATACAGCCTCACCTGGACGTCAAAACTGCTTTACAAAAACTTGTCTCAGATACCAGGAGCCCCGCCAATCTGGCATTTGCAGCCTAGGGGAGCTAGTCAAAGACAAATAGTCTCACCCGACTATTAAGTCTTAAAACATACAGCCTCACCTGGAAGTCAAAACTGCCTTACCATAACTTGGCTCAGATACCAGGACCCCTGCCAATCTGGCATTTGCAGCTTAGGGGAGAAAGTCAAAGCCAAATAGTCTCACCCGACTATTTAGTCTGAAAACATGCAGCCTCACCTGGAAGTCAAAACTGCTTTACCAAAACTTGTCTCAGATACCAGGAGCCCTGCCAATTTGGCATTGCAACCTAGAGGTGCAGGTCAAAGCCAAATAGTCTCACCCGACTATTCTATCTTAAAACATACAACCTTACCTGGAAGTTAAAACTGCTTTTCCAAAACTTGTCTCAGATACCAGGTGTTTGTGGGGGTGGCGTCAGATAAATAATGCTTGGTTGTAATGGAAAAAAAGCACTTCATTAGAATTTTTCGGCTGCATGTAACAAACTCTGAATTTTAAGTGAAGTGACATATTTTTGGTTGGAGTTATGGAGGTGCAAAAGGAGACCATAAGGAGAGTGCTAAGCGTATCTGGGATCGTATTAGTGAGTGAGTCTCTCTCAGTGAGGGAGTCTGTCTCACTGAGTGACTCTCTCACACTGAGTGAGGCTCAGTCAATGCTGTGTTCAGACTACCAATGAACTGGCATGAACATTCTCCCCCCCCTGGCAATATGCAGATTGAAGGATTCGTATTGCGTGCATGTGCCAGAGAGTATCCATCCAAACTTAGTATTTTGAGCCATCGGCAGACCGCCTTGGCTCGGGAGGATACCGAGTATCAAAGGTACTGGAGATGGACGGAACCAGTCATTGTCCGCCAAAACGACGTTGCTGAACGGGTCCTTCATGTCCGCTCTGATAGCTCGGGCTGGAGTTATTCAGCTGAGTTGCGGGTCAGCCATTAAGACCACCTCTCGAGACATCTGAGTTGTCTTGGAGTATAGCACGGCTGTGCTCCTTCTGCTCCTTCTGCGCCAATGCGTGTGACGGAAAGGCCATAGGCCCTTGCCATGGTTGCATTAATGCGGCTTACTGAACAACATGGATCGATCAGAGCCCGAGTCTCAGGGGTCTTTTTCCCGGTGTCGAGCAGCACTATGGCGGATGACAGTATACTGACCCCCTTCTGCTGGAGAAGGGACGTAAGCGACGTCCATATAGTAGAACGTCTCGGGCTTGGGGGTGATGTGCTGCTGGAGGGCGAGGAGCCAGAAGCTCTTCTTGTGGGCCTGTTGGCTGACCGAGAGGGTCGAGCGCTACGGGGATCACGCATGTGGAGTAAGGTGTGGTGGTCCTTTTTGCAATTTTTGCACTTGGCTCCACTGCGACATAACTCCCCTGAATGCTGATGAGCCAGGCAGTTGGAGCAATATTTGTTTATCAAAACGGCTCGGAGGCGCTTCTCGGGCGTGAGCTTCAAGAAACGCTGGCACTTGCGTAGCGCATGGATGCCTCTACACACCCGGCATTTAAAGGAGTCCGTTCCTTGGCGTTGATTGGACACCTTCGTTGACGGTGCCATGCTGGTTCTCTACAGAGGAGTGAACTGGAGAATAAGATGTAGGAGAGGTGTTATTATGTGATGGTTTTGTTTTGAAAGAGGGATTAGTTGCTTTTAAGGATTAGTCGGTGGTGTTTGCCTCAGTTTGAAGAAGGACCAATTTGGCTATTGGCCTTCGGATGACACCACGAGCGGTAAGCACGTCCACTACGCGGACCTTGTCATCTGTGCCTGGGCAAGCCAGCTGGACTCGGCCAAGGCGCCATTCATTTATTGGTAGGCTATCTTCCTTGATAATCACCATATCACCGACTTGGAGGTCCCTTGTAGGGGACTGCCATTTGTTTCGCTTATGGAGCTCTTTTAAATACTCATTCTTCCACCGAAAGCAGAATTGTTGGTGGAGCGCTTTGAGTCGCTGCCAGCGGTTAATTATAGAAATAGCGTCTTCTTTGATTACTGGCTCGTTAGTTGACAGAAGAGGGCCGCCAACTCGGAAGTGGCCTGGACTTAGAGCCAATGAATCAGTCGGATCTGCCGACATTGGAGAGATTGGCCTGGAGTTAAGGCAGGCTTCAATCTTGGAGAGGAGAGTCGCGAACTCCTCAAATGTATATTTTGAGGATGAGCTGGATTTGTAGAAGTGGGTCTTAAAGCTTTTGACACCTGCTTCCCACAATCCGCCAATGTGAGGAGCGCCAGGAGGATTGAAATGTCAACATTAGTTTTGATGGCTATGCTTGGATAGGATGAGCTCTTTGGTCGCTTGCAAGAAATTTCTCGAAAGAACGGATGAGGCTCCCACAAATGTTTTCCCATTATCTGAGTACATCTGTTGTGAAAGGCCACGTCTTGCTATAAATCGCGAAAATGCGGCCAGCAATATCTCCGTGGTTAGATCTGTGGTGGCTTCTAAATGGATTGCTTTCGTGCTGAAACAAACGAAGACACAGACATAACCCTTGGTAATTTTGCATGCTCGACCAATGTAGCTTTTAATATCGAAAGGTCCGGCAAAGTCTACACCCGTGTGTGTGAAGGGTCGGGAAAAGGTTGATCTCGCCTTTGGGAGCTCGCCCATAAGTTGGGTCTGGAGTCGTCTACGGTGTATTACACAGACCTTGCAGGAGTTTATGGTAGATTTTACCAGGATCATGAGCTTTGGATCCAGTATTTGGCTCTTATGAGGCGCATTACCAACTGATTGCCTCCGTGAAAACAAATGAGGTGGGTAAATCGGACCAGGAGGCGTGAAAAATCACAATTGGCCGGAATGATTATGGGGTGCCGCTCATCATAGCCTAACGAGGTAGATGCTCTCGCCCGTCCACAGGATCGCAGAATACCCCTTTAATCGATGAAAGGGGTTAAATTGCGAATGCTGCTTAATCCTTGAATTGGCTTCTTATCGAGCAAACAGCTCTACTCCTTAGGAGAAGCTTGGCGTTGAGTATACTCGATAAGTCGGAATTGAACTCTCGTAAGTTCTTCATTACGGAGCTCGGCGGGAAGGTGGATCGCTGGATTTCTACAGCGCTGGATAAATGCCTTGTCGAATCTGGAGAATCGTTCCAGAAAGTTATAGGAGGGTAGCTGTGAGACATTGCACTTCACTGCGCGTTGTTCAATCTCTGTCTCAAGTACCGTAACAGGAACTGGCCATTGGTTTTGTGGTAGTTGTAACCATTCCGGTCCATGCCGCCACCGAGGACGCGCAAATAAAGTGCAGCACCATATGTGCGCTGGGACGCGTCGCAGAAGCCATGAAACTGCACCTTTGCCTTTTGCTGAAAATCGACCCATCATGGAGTACGGATCTCTTCGAGAGAGGGAAAGTCGGTTAGGAAGTCATGCCAACGTTGAACGAGATCTTCCGGCAGGGAATCATCCCACCCCAGCTCTTGGAGCCAGATCTCTTGCATGAAAATCTTTGCTCGAACTATGAACGGAGCATAGAAAAACTGGTCTGTTGTGGCTTGCCATCGAATGCCTAGCGTTTTAGCGACGCTGGCCTGTGTTGGATGTCCACTTTCTCAGAGGGAAGGCTCTGTCTAGTGCCATGCGGAGTTCTGCAATGGCTGAAATTGCTTGTTGCTTCGTGTGTGCCCCAGCTAGAACATCATCGACATACATATAATTTTCAATTATATCGGATGCGATAGGACATAATTCTCGTATATCACGAGCAAGTTGATGGAGGACCCGGATTGCGAGGTATGGAGCACAATTTACCCCAAAAGTAACTGTATTCTCGTTCCTTGTTGTTGTTCGGATGAAATTACTCTCACAGAAAGAGTCGGAGCTCTTTACCAGTTTGACTGGAATGTGCTCCACCTCCCAACATTTTGTGAGAATGACGTCTAATTGCTCTTCTTGAGAGACAGATATTCGAGTAGAGCCATTCCATTCCAATGCAGGTCAAAGCCAAATAGTCTCACCCGACTATTAAGTCCTCAAATATACAGCCTCACCTGGAAGTCAAAGCTGGTTCACCAAAACTAGTCTCAGATACTAGGGCCCTGCCAATCTGGCATTTGCAGCCTAGGGGAGCAGGTCATAGCCAAATAGTCTCACCCGACTTATCAATCTTAAAACATACAGCCCCATCTGGCCGCCAAAATTGCTTTAGCAACACTTGTCTCAGATACCAGGAGCCCTGCCAATCTGGAATTTGCAGCCTAGGGGAGCTAGTCAACGCCAAATAGTCTCACCCGACTTTTAAGTCCTAAAATATACAGCCTCACCTGGAAGTCAAAGCTGGTTCACCAAAACTTGACTGAGATACCAGGACCTCTGCCAATCTGGCATTTGCAGCCTAGGGGAGCTAGTCAAAGCCAAATAGTCTCCCCCGACTTTTCCATCTTAAAACATACAGCCTCACCTGGAATTCAAAACTGCTTACCCAAAACTTGTCTCAGATAACAGGAGCCCCGCCAATCTGGCATTTGCAGCCTAGGGGAGCTATTCAAAGCCAAATAGTCTAACCCGACTATTAAGTCTTAAAACATACAGCCTCACCTGGAAGTCAAAGCTTCTTCACCAAAACCTGACTCAGATACCAGGCCCCTGCCAATCTGGCATTTGCAGCCTAGGGGAGCTAGTCAAAGCCAAATAGTCTCCCCCGACTTTTCCATCTTAAAACATACAGCCTCACCTGGAATTGAAAACTGCTTACCCAAAACTTGTCTCAGATAACAGGACCCCCGCCAATCTGGCATTTGCAGCCTAGGGGAGCTATTCAAAGCCAAATAGTCTAACCCGACTATTAAGTCTTAAAACATACAGCATCACCTGGAAGTCAAAGCTTCTTCACCAACACCTGACTCAGATACCAGGCCCCTGCCAATCTGGCATTTGCAGCATAGAGGAGCTAGTCAAAATAGTCTCACCCGACTATTCCATCATAAAACATACAGCCTCACCTGGACGTCAAAAGTGCTTTACAAAAACTTGTCTCAGAGCCAGGAGGCCCGTCAATCTGGCATTTGCAGCCTATGTGAACAAGTCAAAGCCAAACAGTCTCACCCGACTTATCCATCTTAAAACATACAGCCCCATCTGGCCGCCAAAATTACTTTAGCAACACTTGTCTCAGATACCAGGAGCCCAGCCAATCTGGCATTTGCAGCCTAGGGGAGCAGGTTATAGCCAAATAGTCTCACCCGACTATTCCATCTTAAAACATACAGCCTCACCTGGACATCAAAACTGCTTTGCCAAAACTTGTCTCAGATACACGGAGCATTGTCAATCTGGCATTTGCAGCCTGGGGGAGCTAGTCAAAGCCAAATAGTCTCACCCGACCATTAAGTCTTAAAATATACTGAATCACCTGGAAGTCAAAGCTGTTTCACCCAAACTTAACTCAGATACCAGGACCCCTGCCAATCTGGCATTTTCAGCCTAGGGGAGCTAGTCAAAGCCAAATAGTCTCCCCCAACTTTTCCATCTTAAAACATACAGCCTCACCTGGAAGTCAAAACAGCTTACCCAAAACTTGTCCAGATACCAGGACCCCTGCTAATCTGACATTTGCAGCTTAGGGGAGAAAGTCAAAGCCAAATAGTCTCACCCGACTATTCCATCTTAAAACATACAGCCTCACCTGGACATCAAAACTGCTTTGCCAAAACTTGTCTCAGATACCAGGAGCATTGCCAATCTGGCATTTGCAGCCTGGGAGAGCTAGTCAAAGCCAAATAGTCTCACCCGACTATTCCATCTTAAAACATACAGCCTCACCTGGACATCAAAACTGCTTTGCCAAACCTTGTTTCAGATACCAGGACCCCTGCCAATCTGGCATTTGCAGGCTAGGGGAGCTAGTCAAAGCCAAATAGTCTCACCCGACTTATCCATCTTAAAACATACAGCCCCATCTGGCCGCCAAAATTACTTTAGCAACACTTGTCTCAGATACCAGGAGCCCAGCCAATCTGGCATTTGCAGCCTAGGGGAGCAGGTTATAGCCAAATAGTCTCACCCGACTATTAAGTCTTAAAACATACAGCCTCACCTGGAAGTCAAAGCTGCTTCACCAAAACCTGACTCAGATACCAGGCCCCTGCCAATCTGGCATATGCAGCTTAGGGGAGCTGGTCAAAATAGTCTCACCCGACTATTCCATCTTAAAACACACAGCCTCACCTGGAAGTAAAAACCGCTTTACCAAAACTTGTCTCGGATACCAGGAGCCTTGCCAATTTGGCATTTGCAGCCTAGGGGAGCTAGTCAAAGCCAAATAGTCTCACCCGATTATTTAGTCTTAAAATATACAGCCTCACCTGGAAGTGAAAACAGCTCATCCAAAACTTGACTCAGATACCAGCAGCCCCGCCAATTTGGCATTTGCAGCCTAGGTGAACAAGTCAAAGCCAAACAGTCTCACCCGACCTTTCCATCTTAAAACATACATCCTTATCTGGAAGTCAAAGCTGCTTCACCAAAACCTGACTCAGATACCAGGCCCCTGCCAATCTGGCATTTGCAGCTTAGGGGAGCTGGTCAAAATAGTCTCACCCGACTATTCCATCTTAAAACATACAACCTTACCTGGAAGTTAAAACTGATTTACCAAAACTTCTCTCAGATACCAGGAGCCCTGCCAATTTGGCATTGCAACCTAGAGGTGCAGGTCAAAGCCAAATAGTCTCACCAGACTATTCCATCTTAAAGCATACAGCCTAACCTGGAAGTCAGAACTGCTTACCCAACACTTGTCTCAGATACCAGGAGCCCTGCCAATCTGGCATTTGCAGCCTAGGGGAGCTAGTCAAAGCCAAATAGTCTCACCCGATTATTTAGTCTTAAAACATACAGCCTTACCTGGAAGTCAAAGCTGGTTCACCCAAACTTAACTCAGATACCAGGACCCCTGCCAATCTGGCATTTGCAGGCTAGGGGAGCTAGTCAAAGCCAAATAGTCTCACCCGACTTTTCCATCTTTAAACATACAGCCTCACTTGGAAGCCAGATCTGCTTACCCAAAACTTGTCCAGATACCAGGACCCCTGCTAATCTGGCATTTGCAGCTTTGGGGAGAAAGTCAAAGCCAAATAGTCTCACCAGACTATATAATCTTAAAGCATACAGCCTAACCTGGAAGTCAGAACTGCTTACCCAAAACTTGTCTCAGATACCAGGAGCCCTGCCAATCTGGCATTTGCAGCCTAGGGGAGCTAGTCAAAGCCAAATAGTCTCACCCGAATATTAAGTCGTAAAATATACATAATCACCTGGAAGTCAAAGCTGTTTCACCCAAACTTAACTCAGATACCAGGACCCCTGCCAATCTGGCATTTTCAGCCTAGGGGAGCTAGTCAAAGCCAAATAGTCTCCCCCGACTTTTCCATCTTAAAACATACAGCCTCACCTGGAAGTCAAAACAGCTTACCCAAAACTTGTCCAGATACCAGGACCCCTGCTAAACTGGCATTTGCTGCCTAGGGGAGCTAGTCAAAGCCAAATAGTCACCCGATTATTTAGTCTTAAAATATACAGCCTCACCTGGAAGTGAAAACAGCTCATCCAAAACTTGACTCAGATACCAGCAGCCCCGCCAATTTGGCATTTGCAGCCTAGGTGAACAAGTCAAAGCCAAACAGTCTCACCCGACCTTTCCATCTTAAAACATACAGCCTTATCTGGAAGTCAAAGCTGCTTCACCAAAACCTGACTCAGATACCAGGCCCCTGCCAATCTGGCATTTGCAGCTTAGGGGAGCTGGTCAAAATAGTCTCACCCGACTATTCCATCTTAAAACATACAACCTTACCTGGAAGTTAAAACTGCTTTACCAAAACTTCTCTCAGATACCAGGAGCCCTGCCAATTTGGCATTGCAACCTAGAGGTGCAGGTCAAAGCCAAATAGTCTCACCAGACTATTCCATCTTAAAGCATACAGCCTAACCTGGAAGTCAGAACTGCTTACCCAACACTTGTCTCAGATACCAGGACCCCTGCCAATCTGGCATTTGCAGCCTAGGGGAGCTAGTCAAAGCCAAATAGTCTCCCCCGACTTTTCCATCTTAAAACATACAGCCTCACTTGGAAGTCAAAACTGCTTACCCAAAACTTGTCTCGGATACCAGGAGCCCTGCCAATTTGGCATTTGCAGCCTAGGGGAGCTAGTCAAAGCCAAATAGTCTCACCCGACTATTCCATCTTAAAACATACAACCTTACCTGGAAGTTAAAACTGCTTTACCAAAACTTCTCTCAGATACCAGGAGCCCTGCCAATTTGGCATTGCAACCTAGAGGTGCAGGTCAAAGCCAAATAGTGTCACCAGCCTATTCCATCTTAAAGCATACAGCCTAACCTGGAAGTCAGAACTGCTTACCCAACACTTGTCTCAGATACCAGTAGCCCTGCCAATCTGGCATTTGCAGCCTAGGGGAGCTAGTCATAACCAAATAGTCTCCCCCGACTTTTCCATCTTTAAACATACAGCCTCACTTGGAAGTCAAAACTGCTTACCCAAAACTTGTCCAGATACCAGGACCCCTGCTAATCTGGCATTTGCAGCTTTGCGGAGAAAGTCAAAGCCAAATAGTCTCACCAGACTATTTAATCTTAAAGCATACAGCCTAACCTGGAAGTCAGAACTGCTTACCCCAAACTTGTTTCAGATACCAGGACCCCTGCCAATCTGGCATTTGCAGGCTAGGGGAGCTAGTCAAAGCCAAATAGTCTCACCCGACTTTTCCATCTTTAAACAAACAGCCTCACTTGGAAGTCAAAACTGCTTACCCAAAACTTGTCCAGATACCAGGACCCCTGCTAATCTGGCATTTGCAGCTTTGGGGAGAAAGTCAAAGCCAAATAGTCTCACCAGACTATTTAATCTTAAAGCATACAGCCTAACCTGGAAGTCAGAACTGCTTACCCAAAACTTGTCTCAGATACCAGGAGCCTTGCCAATCTGGCATTTGCAGCCTAGGGGAGCTAGTCAAAGCCAAATAGTCTCACCCGACTTTTAAGTCCTAAAATATACAGAATCACCTGGAAGTCAAAGCTGGTTCACCCAAACTTAACTCAGATACCAGGACCCCTGCCAATCTGGCATTTTCAGCCTAGGGGAGCTAGTCAAAGCCAAATAGTCTCCCCCGACTTTTCCATCTTTAAACATACAGCCTCACTTGGAAGTCAAATCTGCTTACCCAAAACTTGTCCAGATACCAGGACCCCTGCTAATCTGGCATTTGCAGCTTTGGGGAGAAAGTCAAAGCCAAATAGTCTCACCAGACTATTTAATCTTAAAGCATACAGCCTAACCTGGAAGTCAGAACTGCTTACCCAAAACTTGTCTCAGATACCAGGAGCCCTGCCAATTTGGCATTTGCAGCCTAGGGGAGCTAGACAAAGCCAAATAGTCTCCCCCGACTTTTCCATCTTTAAACATACAGCCTCACCTGGAATTCAAAACTGCTTACCCAAAACTTGTCTCAGATAACAGGAGCCCTGCCAATCTGGCATTTGCAGCCTAGGGGAGCTATTCAACGCCAAATAGTTTCACCCGACTATTAAGTCCTAAAATATACAGCCTCACCTGGAAGTCAAAGCTGGTTCACCAAAACTTGACTGAGATACCAGGACCCCAGCTAATCTGGCATTTGCAGCTTTGGGGAGAAAGTCAAAGCCAAATAGTCTCACCAGACTATTTAATCTTAAAGCATACAGCCTAACCTGGAAGTCAGAACTGCTTACCCCAAACTTGTTTCAGATACCAGGACCCCTGCCAATCTGGCATTTGCAGGCTAGGGGAGCTAGTCAAAGCCAAATAGTCTCACCCGACTTTTCCATCTTTAAACATACAGCCTCACCTGGAATTCAAAACTGCTTACCCAAAACTTGTCTCAGATACCAGGAGCCCTGCCAATCTGGCATTTGCAGCCTAGGGGAGCTAGTCAACGCCAAATAGTTTCACCCGACTATTAAGTCCTAAAATATACAGCCTCACCTGGAAGTCAAAGCTGGTTCACCAAAACTTGACTGAGATACCAGGAGCCCTGCCAATCTGGCATTTGCAGCCTGGGGGAGCTAGTCAAAGCCAACTAGTCTCCCCCGACTTTTCCATCTTAAAACATACAGCCTCACCTGGAATTCAAAACTGCTTACCCAAAACTTGTCTCAGATAACAGGAGCCCCGCCAATCTGGCATTTGCAGCCTAGGGGAGCTATTCAAAGCCAAACAGTCTAACCCGACTATTAAGTCTTAAAACATACAGGCTCACCTGGAAATCAAAGCTTTTTCACCAAAACCTGACTCAGATACCAGGCCCCTGCCAATCTGGCATTTGCAGCATAGGGGAGCTAGTCAAAATAGTGTCACCCGACTATTCCATCTTAAAACATACAGCCTCACCTGGACGTCAAAACTGCTTTACAAAAACTTGTCTCAGATACCAGGAGCCCTGCCAATCTGGCATTTGCAGCCTAGGGGAGCTAGTCAAAGACAAATAGTCTCACCCGACTATTCCATCTTAAAACATACAGCCCCACCTGGAAGTCAAAACTGCTTCACCAAAACTAGTCTCAGATTCCAGGGCCCTGCCAATCTGGCATTTGCAGCCTAGGGGAGCAGGTCATAGCCAAATAGTCTCACCCGACTTATCCATCTTAAAACATACAGCCTCACCTGGACGTCAAAACTGCTTTACAAAAACTTGTCTCAGATACCAGGAGCCCCGCCAATCTGGCATTAGCAGCCTAGGGGAGCTAGTCAAAGACAAATAGTCTCACCCGACTATTAGGTCTTAAAACATACAGCCTCACCTGGAAGTCAAAGCTGCTTCACCAAAACTAGCCTCGTTTGCCATTTACAAGCTGTTCGCTGAATGGGAGCGGGAGGGTTATGTTGTGCCCGAAATGCATCCGTCAGCTGCAAATGCATCTGCACAGCAAGCCGATCCGAATTCGCCAGCTTCGTCTGTTATTGTCACACCAAAGGAGCCAAAGAAGCCGCCCGTTCGCAACGAGCTACCGGTCAACTGGGCAACAATGCATCCAACCACATTGTTGTGCGTTATGCGTCCAGGACTTTCATATATTGACCATGGCTGCACCGGAGAGAAGCCGAATGTCTTGCAGCGTCTGGGCATCATTGTGGACAATCAGGAGTTCACCGCCACGGGACGTTCCAAAAAGATAGCACGTCGCAATGTGGCTGTTAATGTTTGCAACAGTTTGTTTAACACCAATTTCATATACGAGGAGTATTAGACGGCCAGAAATCTCAGCTGAAACTAAAAAATGCAACAATTTAACTCGACTTTATAATTGTTTAAATGTGCTTCTACAACTTGACACTTACATAAATCGACCACACTCCAAGACTACAGTAAATTCGTGACCATAAATATGTACGTAGTTTAATCATTATTGCACACTTTGTAGAGGTTATTTAAATGTTGTCAAGCGATATGAGTAAAGCCTAGCATATATCACCGATCCGAGTCGATATAGCCATGTCTGTCATTCCCATTCTGTTTCGAGGCAAACTAGTCTCTGCATAGGTTAGTCTTTCTGTTCCAGGCAGCCCGAGTCGGTCGAAGCTGACATAAGATCGGGTTAAAAATAAAAAATTCCAAATTTTTTGTTTTCAAGATATCGGCCAAATTTGGGACTTATTAGCTTCAATATGTTCCTAAGATTTAAGCAAAATCTTATCAATAAGCAACTATTTTATATCACTGAGTTCTATAGGAACAATCGGTCGTTTATAAAGGTCCTCTCATGTCATATTTATTTATTTATTTATTTATTTATTAATGGTTGACAAAACGAGTGTCTTCCTCATTAAACATACAATACATAATGGAATTATATGCTAAAAGCCTAGTTAGATAACACAGTTCACTAAATAGCATCACCGACCGATGGAGGTGTTTTAGTTGCCAGTCCGGCCAGCTGTGCCCCTTTTCACAGCTAAATTTGTCAGTGACGCTATTAGAGCCTACATCTTAGCAGAAGGGAGTAAGTAGGAAAAAAGTGTTCTTAAGTAAAATTAAAGATAATCTTAGTTTGCTATATTAATTAATAAAATACAATAAATAAGAAAAAGGAAAGTAAGAAGATTGTTAATAAAGTAAAGAAATTTAAGCTAGATGTCTAGAGTGTTAAGTAGATAGGACAGAGAGAAAAGTAATGGGAAAGTAATGGGAAATCACCGACCCGGTGGGGGAAAATTTACAGCCTGTCCGGCAAGCTATGCCCCTGCTCATAGCGGGGAATGGTCAGTGACTTCCCGAAGGTATCCTGAAAGCAACGATTTTATTAGGGGTAGAGAACGTTCTATAGAGAAAACGTGATGCAAACTATTATAATTTTTACATAGCACGCGAAAAGGATTGTGCATAGCGTAGTCTGTTGTGCACGTAGACAGGAATAAGGGGCGGTAATTTCTGGTTGGTCTAGACGGAACAGAGAATTGAAGACGCCCTAGCAGAAAAGGAGAATCTATATCGCCAATAATCAACTTATGTAGAAGGACAACACCTAGAATTGTCCTACGGTTGGGTAATGACGGAAGGTTTAGAAGAAGCAGCCTGCTGGAGTAGGATGGCAAACGAAGATTAGGGTCCCAATTTAAACCTCGTAAGGCAAAAAGCAGAAATTGCTTCTGAACACATTCAATACGATCCTGACTATTGATATACTGCGGAGACCAGACGCAAGAGCAGTATTCAAGGATAGGGCGAACAAGAGAGATGTACAGAAGTTTCGTTATAAAAGGATCGTTAAACTCTTTAGACCATCGTTTAATGAATCCAAGTACACCTTTTGCCTCATTAACGATGGTATCTATGTGAAGATTGAAACAGAGTTTAGAATCAAAAAGAACGCCTAGATCCTTAACTGTTAGTATACGTTGCAAAGGGGTATTGTCGATTGTATAGCTGACAATATAAGGTGTAGTACGATAAAATGTCATAAACATACACTTTGAACAATTCAGATGCAATTGATTGGCCGAACACCAAAGTTGCATAGCGTTCAAATCGTCTTGTAGACGAGAATGATGTAGGGGATTAGTGTATTATAGAATAAGTTTCACATCATCCGCATACATGAGTACACGGGCATGTGATATAACAGAGGGGAGATCATTTATAAAAAGAGTAAAGAGTAAAGGTCCAAGATGACTACCTTGAGGAACACCAGAAGTAACGTGAACCTGTTTAGAGGTAGTCTGCCTCAGCATTACTCTTTGGGTCCTACCTTTTAAATAAGAATTTATCCAAAGCAAAAGAGACGGGGGGAAACCTATTCGGTCAAGTTTAAAAAGTAAAATGTCATGGTGCACAGAGTCAAACGCCTTACTGAAATCAGTATAAATGACATCAGTTTGCATTTTCGAAAGAAAAGCATCATTTACCAAGGAAGTAAATTCAAGCAGATTGGTCGTAGTTGACCGATGCCTTACGAATCCATGTTGAACAGGGGAAACAACTGATTTGCAGAAATGCTGCAAATTCGAAGTGATTATTTTTTCAAATAATTTAGGAATAGCTGACAGTTTTGCAATGCCCCTGTAATTTTGTATATCAGACTTTCCACCTTTCTTGTGGAGAGGAATGATATAAGATTCTTTCCAAAGAGATGGAAAGACAGAAGATTCAAGAGATAGATTAAAAAGCTTTTGCAATGGATAAAGAAGGGAAGAACTACACTCCTTGAGTAGACAACTAGGAATATTGTCAGGCCCAGGAGAGTAAGAAGATTTTAAAGAGTTTATAGCTGAAAGGAGAGAGGAGTGTGAAATAATAGGAGGAGGTATAGAACTAGAGGAAGAAATAGTATAAGGATAAGAATTATTATTAGGACAGACTGAGGAGTAAGTAGATTGGAAAAAATTAGCAAAGAGGTTAGCAGAATCAGAGTCATTACTAGCTTTATCCATCCCGAAAGAAAAGAAGTTGGCAAACTTGAAGATTTACGCTTCAAGTTTACAAAATTGTAAAACTGTCTCGGATTTTGGGCAAATTGCCTTTTACAACGAGTTAGATAATTCTCATAGCATTGAGAATTCAGAAGAAAAAAGTTCGACTTGGCTATGGAATATTTAGCCAAGTCTGTACACGAACCAGACTTTTTAAACTTTTTAAAATATTTAGATTTTAAGTTTTTAAGATGTGACAATCTGGGAGTAAACCAGGGTGGTTTTGAAGAAGTAGTCGAAGGAATTGACTTGGGAATGCTCATATCTAAGAGGGAGTTTAGGGTGCTATAAAAAAGTAATAGCAGTATTCATATCAACCGAGTCATATAAGAAAGACCAATCGGTTGCATAAATAAGCTGATTCAGCAATGAATAATTTCCTTTGCGAAAGCAGAGGCGGGGCTTATTGGCTGATGATCACGAAATGAGACGATTACAATTGAACATTGTAATCTCTAAAGTAGGATGATATACATCCTCAGGAAGAGATAAAGGAGGGTACCTAGACACATTAGAGATAAGGTAGTTGTTAACAAATACAAGGTCAAGTGTTCTATTCAAATGATTAGAAATTGAATTGATTTGAAACAACGAAAGATCAAGCATGCAGTCTATAAAATCATGCTGTGCTAAGGGCACTAGATAATTTTCGGCAGTGAATAATGACCAAGAGATGTTCGGCAAATTAAAATCACCCAACACCATAAATAGATCATTATCACGCACGTGTGAAGAAACTTCTTTAATACAAGTAATATGTTTCATATAAACTTGAATATCAGAAGAAGGAGGAACATAAGAGCATGTAATATAGATATTCCGTGTAGGAAAAGACACCTTGACTGAGATAATTTCAGCGTCAGTAGGCGTACTAAAACAGAAAAGTTCTGACTGGAGAGTGGCTTTAACGGCAATTAACACCCCACCACCTCGAGTCGGCCGATCATTTCTATGCAAAATAAAAGTATTCGAAAATACCTCAAAATCGGATATGGTTGAATTTAACCATGTTTCGGAAAATGCTATTATATCCGAGTCGAAGGAAGTACTGGCTATGAAAAGATTTTTAAGCTTTGAAATAAGACCTCTGACATTCTGATAATGAATACAGATTTGGTCAGAAGATGAAGTTAGTTTTTTGGGGCAGAAATGGTACCCGGTATTGAAGGGACTGGAAGGGTGACAGGCTGGTTACGCTTTTTTTGGCTTGAACTCGTGAACAATCATGTGTGGAGGCCAAAATTTGGGATCACAAATGATTGGGAACATATCATGTGAAACATTTATTTTGAATGATGATATTTCACGAGGGGTGGAGAAATTAAATTTAGTTATTGACACGCTAGCAGAAGATTTGCTAGCAATATAGGCTGCCAATGACTCAGAAGTGGTGTCCGATGAAAGTCGAGACACAAAAACTTGCCTACGAGGGGCAACAACCGTTAAAGTAGGTGCTGATGGGGCTGCAGGTAGTACAGGAGATGGAGGAGCTAAAGAGGCACCATGATTGTGTTTAACAATCTGGGCAAGATTACGGGCAGGTCTACCTTTGCGGCCAGGAGCTGACGGGGCTGAGGCAGTTTGGATAAGTGGGACGGTATCAGGTACGGGCTCTGCTAGAACTACTATAGGGGATAAAACGGGGGTAATTGGGCAGTTAAAACGGGGGTAATTGGGCAGTATGTCATATGTCTACAAGGATATTTGAAATTTAGCGTGCCAAGGCCGTTCTTTTAAATAAATGTTTTCTTTAATTTATTCAATACAAATAAAATGTAAAATGTCTTATACCTGGGCCCTGCCAATCTGGCATTTGCAGCCTAGGGGAGCAGGTCATAGCCAAATAGTCTCACCCGACTTATCCATCTTAAAACATACAGCCTCACCTGGAATTCAAAACTGCTTACCCAAAACTTGTCTCAGATAACAGGAGCCCCGCCAATCTGGCATTTGCAGCCTAGGGGAGCTATTCAAAGCCAAATAGTCTAACCCGACTATTAAGTCTTAAAACATACAGCCTCACCTGGAAGTCAAAGCTGGTTCACCAAAACTTGACTGAGATACCAGGACCTCTGCCAATCTGGCATTTGCAGCCTAGGGGAGCTAGTCAAAGCCAAATAGTCTCCCCCGACTTTTCCATCTTATAACATACAGCCTCACCTGGAATTCAAAACTGCTTACCCAAAACTTGTCTCAGATAACAGGAGCCCCGCCAATCTGGCATTTGCAGCCTAGGGGAGCTATTCAAAGCCAAATAGTCTAACCCGACTATTAAGTGTTAAAACATACAGCCTCACCTGGAAGTCAAAGCTTCTTCACCAAAACCTGACTCAGATACCAGGCCCCTGCCAATCTGGCATTTGCAGCATAGGGGAGCTAGTCAAAATTGTCTCACCCGACTTTTCCATCTTAAAACATACAGCCTCACCTGGACGTCAGAACTGCTTTACAAAAACTTGTCTCAGATACCAGGAGCCCCGCCAATCTGGCATTTGCAGCCTAGGGGAGCTAGTCAAAGACAAATAGTCTTACCCGACTATTAAGTCTTAAAACATACAGCCTCACCTGGAAGTCAAAACTGCCTTACCATAACTTGACTCAGATACCAGGACCCCTGCCAATCTGGCATTTGCAGCTTAGGGGAGAAAGTCAAAGCCAAATAGTCTCACCCGACTATTTAGTCTGAAAACATGCAGCCTCACCTGGAAGTCAAAACTGCTTTACCAAAATCTGTCTCAGATACCAGGAGCCCTGCCAATTTGGCATTGCAACCTAGAGGTGCAGGTCAAAGCCAAATAGTCTCACCCGACTATTCTATCTTAAAACATACAACCTTACCTGGAAGTTAAAACTGCTTTTCCAAAACTTGTCTCAGATACCAGGTGTTTGTGGGGGTGGCGTCAGATAAATAATGCTTGGTTGTAATGGAAAAAAAGCACTTCATTAGAATTTTTCGGCTGCATGTAACAAACTCTGAATTTTAAGTGAAGTGACATATTTTTGGTTGGAGTTATGGAGGTGCAAAAGGAGACCATAAGGAGAGTGCTAAGCGTATCTGGGATCGTATTAGTGAGTGAGTCTCTCTCAGTGAGGGAGTCTGTCTCACTGAGTGACTCTCTCACACTGAGTGAGGCTCAGTCAATGCTGTGTTCAGACTACCAATGAACTGGCATGAACATTCTCCCCCCCCTGGCAATATGCAGATTGAAGGATTCCTATTGCGTGCATGTGCCAGAGAGTATCCATCCAAACTTAGTATTTTGAGCCATCGGCAGACCGCCTTGGCTCGGGAGGATACCGAGTATCAAAGGTACTGGAGATGGACGGAACCAGTCATTGTCCGCCAAAACGACGTTGCTGAACGGGTCCTTCATGTCCGCTTTGATAGCTCGGGCTGAAGTTATGCAGCTGAGTTGCGGGTCAGCCATTAAGACCACCTCTCGAGACATCTGAGTTGTCTTGGAGCATAGCACGGCTGTGCTCCTTCTGCTCCTTCTGCGCCAATGCGTGTGTCGGAAAGGCCATAGGCCCTTGCCATGAATGCATTAATGCGGCTTACTGAACAACATGGATCGATCAGAGCCCGAGTCTCAGGGGTCTTTTTCCCGGTGTGGAGCAGCACTATGGCGGATGACAGTATACTGACCCCCTTCTGCTGGAGAAGGGACGTAAGCGACGTCCGTATAGTAGAACGTCTCGGGCTTGGGGGTGATGTGCCGCTGGAGGGCGAGGAGCCAGAAGCTCTTCTTGTGGGCCTGTTGGCTGACCGAGAGGGTCGAGCGCTACGGGGATCACGCATGTGGAGTAAGGTGTGGTGGTCCTTTTTGCAATTTTTGCACTTGGCTCCACTGCGACATGACTCCCCTGAATGCTGATGAGCCAGGCAGTTGGAGCAATATTTGTTTATCAAAACGGCTCGGAGGCGCTTCTCGGGCGTGAGCTTCAAGAAACGCTGGCACTTGCGTAGCGCATGGATGCCTCTACACACCCGGCATTTAAAGGAGTCCGTTCCTTGGCGTTGATTGGACACCTTCGTTGACGGTGCCATGCTGGTTCTCTACAGAGGAGTGAACTAGAGAATAAGATGTAGGAGAGGTGTTATTATGTGATGGTTTTGTTTTGAAAGAGGGATTAGTTGCTTTTAAGGATTAGTCGGTGGTGTTTGCCTCAGTTTGAAGAAGAACCAATTTGGCTATTGGCCTTCGGATGACACCACGAGCGGTAAGCACGTCCACTACGCGGACCTTGTCATCTGTGCCTGGGCAAGCCAGCTGGACTCGGCCAAGGCGCCATTCATTTATTGGTAGGCTATCTTCCTTGATAATCACCATATCACCGACTTGGAGGTCCCTTGTAGGGGACTGCCATTTGTTTCGCTTATGGAGCTCTTTTAAATACTCATTCTTCCACCGAAAGCAGAATTGTTGGTGGAGCGCTTTGAGTCGCTGCCAGCGGTTAAATATAGAAATAGCGTCTTCTTCGATTACTGGCTCGTTAGTTGACAGAAGAGGGCCGCCAACTCGGAAGTGGCCTGGACTTAGAGCCAATGAATCAGTCGGATCTGCCGACATTGGCCTGGAGTTAAGGCAGGCTTCAATCTTGGAGAGGAGAGTCGCGAACTCCTCAAATGTATATTTTGAGGATGAGCTGGATTTGACACCTGCTTCCCACAATCCGCCCATGTGAGGAGCGCCAGGAGGATTGAAATGTCAACATTAGTTTGAAGGCTTTGCTTGGATAGGATGAGCTCTTTGGTCGCTTGCAAAAATTTCTCGAAAGAACGGATGAGGCTCCCACAAATGTTTTCCCATTATCTGAGTACATCTGTTGTGAAAGGCCACGTCTTGCTATAAATCGCGAAAATGCGGCCAGCAATATCTCCGTGGTTAGATCTGTGGTGGCTTCTAAATGGATTGCTTTCGTGCTGAAACAAACAAAGACACAGACATAACCCTTGGTAATTTTGCATGCTCGACCAATGTAGCTTTTAATATCGAAAGGTCCGGCAAAGTCTACACCCGTGTGTGTGAAGGGTCGGGAAAAGGTTGATGTCGCCCTTGGGAGCTCGCCCATAAGTTGGGTCTGGAGTCGTCTACGGTGTATTACACAGACCTTGAAGGAGTTTATGGTAGATTTTACCAGGATCATGAGCTTTGGGATCCAGTATTTGGCTCTTATGAGGCGCATTACCAACTGATTGCCTCCGTGAAAACAAATGAGGTGGGTAAATCGGACCAGGAGGCGTGAAGAATCACAATTGGCCGGAATGATTATGGGGTGCTGCTCATCATAGCCTAACGAGGTAGACACTCTCGCCCGTCCACAGGATCGCAGAATACCCCTTTAATCGATGAAAGGGGTTAAATTGCGAATGCTGCTTGATCCTTGAATTGGCTTCTTATCGAGCAAACAGCTCTACTCCTTAGGATAAGCTTGGCGTTCAGTATACTCGATAAGTCGGAATTGAACTCTCGTAAGTTCTTCATTACGGAGCTCGGCGGGAAGGTGGATCGCTGGATTTCTACAGCGCTGGATAAATGCCTTGTCCAATCTGGAGAATCGTTCCAGAAAGTTATAGGAGGGTAGCTGTGAGACATTGCACTTCACTGCGCGTTGTTCAATCTCTGTCTCAAGTACCGTAACAGGAACTGGCCATTGGTTTTGTGGTAGTTGTAACCATTCCGGTCCATGCCGCCACCGAGGACGCGCAAATAAAGTGCAGCACCATATGTGCGCTGGGACGCGTCGCAGAAGCCATGAAACTGCACCTTTGCCTTTTGCTGAAAATCGACCCATCTTGGAATACGGATCTCTTCGAGAGAGGGAAAGTCGGTTAGGAAGTCATGCCAACGTTGAACGAGATCTTCCGGCAGGGAATCATCCCACCCCAGCTCTTGGAGCCAGATCTCTTGCATGAAAATCTTTGCTCGAACTATGAACGGAGCATAGAAAAACTGGTCTGTTGTGGCTTGCCATCGAATGCCTAGCGTTTTAGCGACGCTGGCCTGTGTTGGATGTCCACTTTCTCAGAGGGAAGGCTCTGTCGAGTGCCATGCGGAGTTCTGCAATGGCTGAAATTGCTTGTTGCTTCGTGTGTGCCCCAGCTAGAACATCATCGACATACATATAATTTTCAATTATATCGGATGCGATAGGACATAATTCTCGTATATCACGAGCAAGTTGATGGAGGACCCGGATTGCGAGGTATGGAGCACAATTTACCCCAAAAGTAACTGTATTCTCGTTCCTCTTGTTGTTCGGATGAAATTACTCTCACAGAAAGAGTCGGAGCTCTTTACCAGCTTGACTGGAATGTGCTCCACCTCCCACAATTTTGTGAGAATGACGTCTAATTGCTCTTCTTGAGAGACAGATATTCGAGTCGAGCCATTCCATTCCAATGCAGGTCAAAGCCAAATAGTCTCACCCCACTATTAAGTCCTGAAACATACAGCCTCACCTGGAAGTCAAAGCTGGTTCACCAAAACTAGTCTCAGATACTAGGGCCCTGCCAATCTGGCATTTGCAGCCTAGGGGAGCTAGTCAAAGCCAAATAGTCTCCCCCGACTTTTCCATCTTATAACATACAGCCTCACCTGGAATTCAAAACTGCTTACCCAAAACTTGTCTCAGATAACAGGAGCCCCGCCAATCTGGCATTTGCAGCCTAGGGGAGCTATTCAAAGCCAAATAGTCTAACCCGACTATTAAGTGTTAAAACAGACAGCCTCACCTGGAAGTCAAAGCTTCTTTACCAAAACCTGACTCAGATACCAGGCCCCTGCCAATCTGGCATTTGCAGCCTAGGGGAGCTAGTCAAAGCCAAATAGTCTCCCCCGACTTTTCCATCTTAAAACATACAGCCTCACCTGGAATTGAAAACTGCTTACCCAAAACTTGTCTCAGATAACAGGACCCCGCCAGAGCCAGGAGGCCCGCCAATCTGGCATTTGCAGCCTATGTGAACAAGTCAAAGCCAAACAGTCTCACCCGACTTATCCATCTTAAAACATACAGCCCCATCTGGCCGCCAAAATTACTTTAGCAACACAGCCTCACCTGGACGTCAAAACTGCTTTGCCAAAACTTGTCTCAGATACCAGGAGCATTGTCAATCTGGCATTTGCAGCCTGGGGGAGCTAGTCAAAGCCAAATAGTCTCACCCGACTATTAAGTCTTAAAACACACAGCCTCACCTGGAAGTCAAAGCTGCTTCACCAAAACCTGACTCAGATACCAGGCCCCTGCCAATCTGGCATATGCAGCTTAGGGGAGCTGGTCAAAATAGTCTCACCCGACTATTCCATCTTAAAACACACAGCCTCACCTGGAAGTAAAAACTGCTTTACCAAAACTTGTCTCGGATACCAGGAGCCCTGCCAATTTGGCATTTGCAGCCTAGGGGAGCTAGTCAAAGCCAAATAGTCTCACCCGATTATTTAGTCTTAAAATATACAACCTCACCTGGAAGTGAAAACAGCTCATCCAAAACTTGACTTAGATACCAGCAGCCCCGCCAATTTGGCATTTGCAGCCTAGGTGAACAAGTCAAAGCCAAACAGTCTCACCCGACCTTTCCATCTTAAAACATACAGCCTTATCTGGAAGTCAAAGCTGCTTCACCAAAACCTGACTCAGATACCAGGCCCCTGCCAATTTGGCATTTGCAGCTTAGGGGAGCTGGTCAAAATAGTCTCACCCGACTATTCCATCTTAAAACATACAACCTTGCCTGGAAGTTAAAACTGCTTTACCAAAACTTCTCTCAGATACCAGGAGCCCTGCCAATTTGGCATTGCAACCTAGAGGTGCAGGTCATAGCCAAATGGTCTCACCAGACTATTCCATCTTAAAGCATACAGCCTAACCTGGAAGTCAGAACTGCTTACCCAACACTTGTCTCAGATACCAGGAGCCCTGCCAATCTGGCATTTGCAGCCTAGGGGAGCTAGTCAAAGCCAAATAGTCTCCCCCGACTTTTCCATCTTAAAACATACAGCCTCACTTGGAAGTCAAAACTGCTTACCCAAAACTTGTCTCGGATACCAGGAGCCCTGCCAATTTGGCATTTGCAGGCTAGGGGAGCTAGTCAAAGCCAAATAGTCTCCCCCGACTTTTCCATCTTTAAACATACAGCCTCACTTGAAAGTCAAAACTGCTTACCCAAAACTTGTCCAGATACCAGGACCCCTGCTAATCTGGCATTTGCAGCTTTGGGGAGAAAGTCAAAGCCAAATAGTCTCACCAGACTATTTAATCTTAAAGCATACAGCCTAACCTGGAAGTCAGAACTGCTTACCCCAAACTTGTTTCAGATACCAGGACCCCTGCCAATCTGGCATTTGCAGGCTAGGGGAGCTAGTCAAAGCCAAATAGTCTCACCCGACTTTTCCATCTTTAAACATACAGCCTCACTTGGAAGTCAAAACTGCTTACCCAAAACTTGTCCAGATACCAGGACCCCTGCTAATCTGGCATTTGCATCTTTGGGGAGAAAGTCAAAGCCAAATAGTCTCACCAGACTATTTAATCTTAAAGCATACAGCCTAACCTGGAAGTCAGAACTGCTTACCCAAAACTTGTCTCAGATACCAGGAGCCCTGCCAATCTGGCATTTGCAGTCTAGGGGAGCTAGTCAAAGCCAAATAGTCTCACCCGACTATTAAGTCCTAAAATATACAGAATCACCTGGAAGTCAAAGCTGGTTCACCCAAACTTAACTCAGATACCAGGACCCCTGCCAATCTGGAATTTTCAGCCTAGGGGAGCTAGTCAAAGCCAAATAGTCTCCCCCGACTTTTCCATCTTAAAACATACAGCCTCACCTGGAATTGAAAACTGCTTACCCAAAACTTGTCCAGATACCAGGACCCCTGCTAAACTGGCATTTGCAGCCTAGGGGAGCTAGTCAAAGCCAAATAGTCTCACCCGACTGTTAAGTCTTAAAACATACTGCCTCACCTGGAAGACAAAACAGCTTACCCAAAACTTGACTCAGATACCAGGAGGCCCGATAATCTGGCATTTGCAGCCTAGGTGAACAAGTCAAAGCCAAACAGTCTCACCCGACTTATCTATCTTAAAACATACAGCCCCATCTGGCCGCCAAAATTACTTTAGCAACACTTGTCTCAGATACCAGGAGCCCCGCCAATCTGGCATTTGCAGCCTAGGAGAACAGGTTAGAGCCGACTATTCCATCTTAAAACATACAGCCTCACCTGGACGTCAAAACTGCTTTGCCAAAACTTGTCTCAGATACCAGGAGCATTGTGAATCTGGCATTTGCAGCCTGGGGGAGCTAGTCAAAGCCAAATAGTCTCACCCGACTATTAAGTCATAAAACACACAGCCTCACCTGGAAGTCAAAGCTGCTTCACCAAAACCTGACTCAGATGCCAGGCCCCTGCCAATCTGGCATATGCAGCTTAGGGGAGCTGGTCAAAATAGTCTCACCCGACTATTCCATCTTAAAACACACAGCCTCACCTGGAAGTAAAAACTGCTTTACCAAAACTTCTCTCAGATACCAGGAGCCCTGCCAATTTGGCATTGCAACCTAGAGGTGCAGGTCAAAGCCAAATGGTCTCACCAGACTATTCCATCTTAAAGCATACAGCCTAACCTGGAAGTCAGAACTGCTTACCCAACACTTGTCTCAGATACCAGGAGCCCTGCCAATCTGGCATTTGCAGCCTAGGGGAGCTAGTCAAAGCCAAATAGTCTCCCCCGACTTTTCCATCTTTAAACATACAGCCTCACTTGGAAGTCAAAACTGCTTACCCAAAACTTGTCCAGATACCAGGACCCCTGCTAATCTGGCATTTGCAGCTTTGGGGAGAAAGTCAAAGCCAAATAGTCTCACCAGACTATTTAATCTTAAAGCATACAGCCTAACCTGGAAGTCAGAACTGCTTACCCAAAACTTGTCTCAGATACCAGGAGCCCTGCCAATCTGGCATTTGCAGTCTAGGGGAGCTAGTCAAAGCCAAATAGTCTCACCCGACTATTAAGTCCTAAAATATACAGAATCACCTGGAAGTCAAAGCTGGTTCACCCAAACTTAACTCAGATACCAGGACCCCTGCCAATCTGGCATTTTCAGCCTAGGGGAGCTAGTCAAAGCCAAATAGTCTCCCCCGACTTTTCCATCTTAAAACATACAGCCTCACCTGGAAGTCAAAACAGCTTACCCAAAACTTGTCCAGATACCAGGACCCCTGCTAAACTGGCATTTGCAGCCTAGGGGAGCTAGTCAAAGCCAAATAGTCTCACCCGACTGTTAAGTCTTAAAACATACAGCCTCACCTGGAAGTCAAAACAGCTTACCCAAAACTTGACTCAGATATCAGGAGGCCCGATAATCTGGCATTTGCAGCCTAGGTGAACAAGTCAAAGCCAAACAGTCTCACCCGACTTATCTATCTTAAAACATACAGCCCCATCTGGCCGCCAAAATTACTTTAGCAACACTTGTCTCAGATACCAGGAGCCCCGCCAATCTGGCATTTGCAGCCTAGGGGAGCAGGTTATACCCAAATAGTCTCACCCGACTATTCCATCTTAAAACATACAGCCTCACCTGGAAGTCAAAACTGCTTTGCCAAAACTTGTCTCAGATACCAGGAGCATTGTCAATCTGGCATTTGCAGCCTGGGGGAGCTAGTCAAAGCCAAATAGTCTCACCCGACTATTAAGTCTTAAAACACACAGCCTCACCTGGAAGTCAAAGCTGCTTCACCAAAACCTGACTCAGATACCAGGCCCCGGCCAATCTGGCATATGCAGCTTAGGGGAGCTGGTCAAAATAGTCTCACCCGACTATTCCATCTTAAAACACACAGCCTCACCTGGAAGTAAAAACTGCTTTACCAAAACTTGTCTCGGATACCAGGAGCCCTGCCAATTTGGCATTTGCAGCCGATTATTTAGTCTTAAAATATACAGCCTCACCTGGAAGTGAAAACAGCTCATCCAAAACTTGACTCAGATACCAGCAGCCCCGCCAATTTGGCATTTGTAGCCTAGGTGAACAAGTCAAAGCCAAACAGTCTCACCCGACCTTTCCATCTTAAAACATACAGCCTTATCTGGAAGTCAAAGCTGCTTCCCCAAAACCTGACTCAGATACCAGGCCCCTGCCAAGCTGGCATTTGCAGCTTAGGGGAGCTGGTCAAAATAGTCTCACCCGACTATTCCATCTTAAAACATACAACCTTACCTGGAAGTTAAAACTGCTTTACCAAAACTTCTCTCAGATACCAGGAGCCCTGCCAATTTGGCATTGCAGCCTAGAGGTGCAGGTCAAAGCCAAATAGTCTCACCAGACTATTCCATCTTAAAGCATACAGCCTAACCTGGAAGTCAGAACTGCTTACCCAAAACTTGTCTCAGATACCAGGAGCCCTGCCAATCTGGCATTTGCAGCCTAGGGGAGCTAGTCAAAGCCAAATAGTCTCCCCCGACTTTTCCATCTTAAAACATACATCCTCACTTGGAAGTCAAAACTGCTTACCCAAAACTTGTCTCGGATACCAGGAGCCCTGCCAATTTGGCATTTGCAGCCTAGGGGAGCTAGTCAAAGCCAAATAGTCTCACCCGATTATTTAGTCTTAAAACATACAGCCTTACCTGGAAGTCAAAGCTGGTTCACCCAAACTTAACTCAGATACCAGGACCCCTGCCAATCTGGCATTTTCAGCCTAGGGGAGCTAGTCAAAGCCAAATAGTCTCCCCCGACTTTTCCATCTTTAAACATACAGCCTCACTTGGAAGTCAACACTGCTTACCCAAAACTTGTCCAGATACCAGGACCCCTGCTAATCTGGCATTTGCAGCTTTGGGGAGAAAGTCAAAGCCAAATAGTCTCACCAGACTATTTAATCTTAAAGCATACAGCCTAACCTGGAAGTCAGAACTGCTTACCCCAAACTTGTTTCAGATACCAGGACCCCTGCCAATCTGGCATTTGCAGGCTAGGGGAGCTAGTCAAAGACAAATAGAGTCACCCGACTATTAAGTCTTAAAATGTACAGAATCACCTGGAAGTCAAAGCTGGTTCACCCAAACTTAACTCAGATACCAGGACCCCTGCCAATCTGACATTTTCAGCCTAGGGGAGCTAGTCAAAGCCAAATAGTCTCCCCCGACTTTTCCATCTTAAAACATACAGCCTCACCTGGAAGTCAAAACAGCTTACCCAAAACTTGTCCAGATACCAGGACCCCTGCTAAACTGGCATTTGCAGCCTAGGGGAGCTAGTCAAAGACAAATAGTCTCACCCGACTGTTAAGTCTTAAAACATACAGCCTCACCTGGAAGTCAAAACAGCTTACACAAAACTTGACTCAGATACCAGGAGGCCCGATAATCTGGCATTTGCAGCCTAGGTGAACAAGTCAAAGCCAAACAGTCTCACCCGACTTATCTATCTTAAAACATACAGCCCCATCTGGCCGCCAAAATTACTTTAGCAACACTTGTCTCAGATACCAGGAGCCCCGCCAATCTGGCATTTGCAGCCGAGGGGAGCAGGTTATAGCCAAATAGTGTCACCCGACTATTCCATCTTAAAACATACAGCCCCACCTGGCATTTGCAGCCTGGGGGAGCTAGTCAAAGCCAAATAGTCTCAAACGACTATTAAGTCTTAAAACACACAGCCTCACCTGGAAGTCAAAGCTGCTTCACCAAAACCTGACTCAGATACCAGGCTCCTGCCAATCTGGCATATGCAGCTTAGGGGAGCTGGTCAAAATAGTCTCACCCGACTATTCCATCTTAAAACACACAGCCTCACCTGGAAGTAAAAACTGCTTTACCAAAACTTGTCTCGGATACCAGGAGCCCTGCCAATTTGGCATTTGCAGCCGATTATTTAGTCTTAAAATATACAGCCTCACCTGGAAGTGAAAACAGCTCATCCAAAACTTGACTCAGATACCAGCAGCCCCGCCAATTTGGCATTTGCAGCCTAGGTGAACAAGTCAAAGCCAAACAGTCTCACCCGACCTTTCCATCTTTAAACATACAGCCTTATCTGGAAGTCAAAGCTGCTTCACCAAAACCTGACTCAGATACCAGGCCCCTGCCAATCTGGCATTTGCAGCTTAGGGGAGCTGGTCAAAATAGTCTCACCCGACTATTCCATTTTAAAACATACAACCTTACCTGGAAGTTAAAACTGCTTTACCAAAACTTCTCTCAGATACCAGGAGCCCTGCCAATTTGGCATTGCAACCTAGAGGTGCAGGTCAAAGCCAAATAGTCTCCCCAGACTATTCCATCTTAAAGCATACAGCCTAACCTGGAAGTCAGAACTGCTTACCCAAAACTTGTCTCAGATACCAGAAGTCCTGCCAATCTGGCATTTGCAGCCTAGGGGAGCTAGTCAAAGCCAAATAGTCTCCCCCGACCTTTCCATCTTAAAACATACAGCCTCACTTGGAAGTCAAAACTGCTGACCCAAAACTTGTCTCGGATACCAGGAGCCCTGCCAATTTGGGATTTGCAGAATAGGGGAACTAGTCAAAGCCAAATAGTCTCACCCGATTATTTAGTCTTAAAACATACAGCCTTACCTGGAAGTCAAAGCTGGTTCACCCAAACTTAACTAAGATACCAGGACCCCTGCCAATCTGGCGTTTGCAGCTTAGGGGAGCTAGTCAAAGCCAAGTAGTTTCACCCGATTATTCCATCTTAAAACATACAGCCTCACCTGGAAGTCAAAAATGCTTTACCAAAACTTGTCTCAGATACCAGGAGCCCTGCCAATTTGGCATTGCAACCTGGAGGTGCAGGTCAAAGCCAGATAGTCTCACCAGACTATTTAATTTTAAAGCATACAGCCTAACCTGGAAGTCAGAACTGCTTACCCAAAACTTGTCTCAGATACCAGAAGTCCTGCCAATCTGGCATTTGCAGCCTAGGGGAGCTAGTCAAAGCCAAATAGTCTCCCCCGACTTTTCCATCTTAAAACATACAGCCTCACCTGGAAGTCAGAACTGCTTACCCAAAACTTGTCTCAGATAACAGAAGTCCTGCCAATCTGGCATTTGCAGCCTAGGGGAGCTAGTCAAAGCCAAATAGTCTCCCCCGACTTTTCAGTCTTAAAACATACAAAAGCCCCCAACGGCCACCAAGACCATCTAAAACATACAGCCAACAAAACTCCAAAATAGGAAAATATACAATACAGCCTAACCTGGAAGTCAGAACTGCTTACCCAAAACTTGTCTCAGATACCAGAAGTCCTGCCAATCTGGCATTTGCAGCCTAGGGGAGCTAGTCAAAGCCAAATAGTCTCCCCCGACTTTTCCATCTTAAAACATACAGCCTCACCTGGAAGTCAAAACAGCTTACCCAAAACTTGTCCAGATACCAGGACCCCTGCTAAACTGGCATTTGCAGCCTAGGGGAGCTAGTCAAAGCCAAATAGTCTCACCCGACTATTGAGTCCTAAAATATACAGAATCACCTGGAAGTCAAAGCTGGTTCACCCAAACTTAACTCAGATACCAGGACCCCTGCCAATCTGGCATTTTCAGCCTAGGGGAGCTAGTCAAAGCCAAATAGTCTCCCCCGACTTTTCCATCTTAAAACATACAGCCTCACCTGGAAGTCAAAACAGCTTACCCAAAACTTGTCCAGATACCAGGACCCCTGCTAATCTGGCATTTGCAGCTTAGGGGAGAAAGTCAAAGCCAAATAGTCTCACCCGACTATTCCATCTTAAAACAGACTGCCTCACCTGGAAGTCAAAACAGCATACCCAAAACTTGTCTCATATACCATGAGCCTTGCCAATCTGGCATTTGCAGCCTAGGTGGGCTAGTCAAAGTCAAACAGTCTCACCCGACTATTCCATCTTAAAACATACAGCCTCACCTGGAAGTCAAAACTGCTTACCCGAAACTTGTCTCGGATACCAGGAGCCCTGCCAATTTGGCATTTGCAGCCTAGGGGAGCTAGTCAAAGACAAATAGTCTCACCCGACTATTTAGTCTGAAAACATACAACCTCACCTGGAAGTCAAAACTGCTTTACCAAAACTTGTCTCATATACCATGAGCCTTGCCAATCTGGTATTTGCAGCCTAGGTGGGCTAGTCAAAGTCAAACAGTCTCCCCCGACTTTTCCATCTTAAAACATACAGCCTCACTTGGAAGTCAAAACTGCTTACCCGAAACTTGTCTCGGATGCCAGGAGCCCTGCCAATTTGGCATTTGCAGCCTAGGGGAGCTAGTCAAAGACAAATAGTCTCACCCGACTTTTCCATCTTAAAACATACAGCCTAACCTGGAAGTCAGAACTGCTTACCCAAAACTTGTCTCAGATACCAGAAGTCCTGCCAATCTGGCATTTGCAGCCTAGGGGAGCTAGTCAAAGCCAAATAGTCTCCCCCGACTTTTCCATCTTAAAACATACAGCCTCACCTGGAAGTCAGAACTGCTTACCCAAAACTTGTCTCAGATAACAGAAGTCCTGCCAATCTGGCATTTGCAGCCTAGGGGAGCTAGTCAAAGCCAAATAGTCTCCCCCGACTTTTCCATCTTAAAACATACAGCCTAACCTGGAAGTCAGAACTGCTTACCCAAAACTTGTCTCAGATACCAGAAGTCCTGCCAATCTGGCATTTGCAGCCTAGGGGAGCTAGTCAAAGCCAAATAGTCTCCCCCGACTTTTCCATCTTTAAACATACAGCCTCACTTGGAAGTCAAAACTGCTTACCCAAAACTTGTCCAGATACCAGGACCCCTGCTAATCTGGCATTTGCAGCTTTGGGGAGAAAGTCAAAGCCAAATAGTCTCACCAGACTATTTAATCTTAAAGCATACAGCCGAACCTGGAAGTCAGAACTGCTTACCCAAAACTTGTCTCAGATACCAGGAGCCCTGCCAATCTGGCATTTGCAGCCTAGGGGAGCTAGTCAAAGCCAAATAGTCTCACCCGACTATTGAGTCCTAAAATATACAGAATCACCTGGAAGTCAAAGCTGGTTCAACCAAACTTGTCTCAGATACCAGAAGTCCTGCCAATCTGGCATTTGCAGCTTTGGGGAGAAAGTCAAAGCCAAATAGTCTCACCAGACTATTTAATCTTAAAGCATACAGCCTAACCTGGAAGTCAGAACTGCTTACCCAAAACTTGTCTCAGATACCAGGAGCCCTGCCAATCTGGCATTTGCAGCCTAGGGGAGCTAGTCAAAGCCAAATAGTCTCACCCGACTATTGAGTCCTAAAATATACAGAATCACCTGGAAGTCAAAGCTGGTTCACCCAAACTTAACTCAGACACCAGGACCCCTGCCAATCTGGCATTTTCAGCCTAGGGGAGCTAGTCAAAGCCAAATAGTCTCCCCGACTTTTCCATCTTAAAACATACAGCCTCACCTGGAAGTCAAAACAGCTCACCCAAAACTTGTCCAGATACCAGGACCCCTGCTAATCTGGCATTTGCAGCTTAGGGGAGAAAGTCAAAGCCAAATAGTCTCACCCGACTATTCCATCTTAAAACAGACTGCCTCACCTGGAAGTCAAAACAGCATACCCAAAACTTGCCTCATATACCACAAGCCTTGCCAATCTGGCATTTGCAGCTTAGGGGAGCTGGTCAAAATAGTCTCACCCGACTATTCCATCTTAAAACATACAGCCTCACTTGGATGTCAAAACTGCTTACCCGAAACTTGTCTCGGATACCAGGAGCCCTGCCAATTTGGCATTTGCAGCCTAGGGGAGCTAGTCAAAGACAAATAGTCTCACCCGACTATTTAGTCTGAAAACATACAGCCTCACCTGGAAGTCAAAACTGCTTTACCAAAACTTGTCTCATATACCATGAGCCTTGCCAATCTGGTATTTGCAGCCTAGGTGGGCTAGTCAAAGTCAAACAGTCTCCCCCGACTTTTCCATCTTAAAACATACAGCCTCACTTGGAAGTCAAAACTGCTTACCCGAAACTTGTCTCGGATGCCATGAGCCCTGCCAATTTGGCATTTGCAGCCTAGGGGAGCTAGTCAAAGACAAATAGTCTCACCCGACTATTTAGTCTGAAAACATACAGCCTCACCTGGAAGTCAAAACTGCTTTACCAAAACTTGTCTCAGATACCAGGGCCCTGCCAATCTGGCATTTGCAGCCCAGGGGAGCAGGTCATAGCCAAATAGTCTCACCCGACTATTCCATCTTAAAACATACAACCTTACCTGGAAGTTAAAACTGCTTTACCAAAACTTCTCTCAGATACCAGGAGCCCTGCCAATTTGGCATTGCAACCTAGAGGTGCAGGTCAAAGCCAAATAGTCTCCCCAGACTATTCCATCTTAAAGCATACAGCCTAACCTGGAAGTCAGAACTGCTTACCCAAAACTTGTCTCAGTTACCAGAAGTCCTGCCAATCTGGCATTTGCAGCCTAGGGGAGCTAGTCAAAGCCAAATAGTCTCCCCCGACTTTTCCATCTTAAAACATACAGCCTCACTTGGAAGTCAAAACTGCTTACCCAAAACTTGTCTCGGATACCAGGAGCCCTGCCAATTTGGCATTTGCAGAATAGGGGAACTAGTCAAAGCCAAATGGTCTCACCCGATTATTTAGTCTTAAAACATACAGCCTTACCTGGAAGTCAAAGCTGGTTCACCCAAACTTAACTCAGATACCAGGACCCCTGCCAATCTGGCGTTTGCAGCTTAGGGGAGCTAGTCAAACCCAAATAGTTTCACCCGATTATTCCATCTTAAAACATACAGCCTCATCTGGAAGTCAAAGCTGCTTCACCAAAACCTGACTCAGATACCAGGCCCCTGCCAATCTGGCATTTGCAGCTTAGGGGAGCTGGTCAAAATAGTCTCACCCGACTATTCCATCTTAAAACATACAGCCTCACTTGGATGTCAAAACTGCTTACCCGAAACTTGTCTCGGATACCAGGAGCCCTGCCAATTTGGCATTTGCAGCCTAGGGGAGCTAGTCAAAGACAAATAGTCTCACCCGACTATTTAGTCTGAAAACATACAGCCTCACCTGGAAGTCAAAAATGCTTTACCAAAACTTGTCTCAGATACCAGGAGCCCTGCCAATTTGGCATTGCAACCTAGAGGTGCAGGTCAAAGCCAGATAGTCTCACCAGACTATTTAATCTTAAAGCATACAGCCTAACCTGGAAGTCAGAACTGCTTACCCAAAACTTGTCTCAGATACCAGAAGTCCTGCCAATCTGGCATTTGCAGCCTAGGGGAGCTAGTCAAAGCCAAATAGTCTCCCCCGACTTTTCCATCTTAAAACATACAGCCTAACCTGGAAGTCAGAACTGCTTACCCAAAACTTGTCTCAGATACCAGAAGTCCTGCCAATCTGGCATTTGCAGCGTAGGGGAGCTAGTCAAAGCCAAATAGTCTCCCCCGACTTTTCCATCTTAAAACATACAGCCTAACCTGTGTGTCAGAACTGCTTACCCAAAACTTGTCTCAGATACCAGAAGTCCTGCCAATCTGAAATTTGCAGCCTAGGGGAGCTAGTCAAAGCCAAATAGTCACCCCCGACTTTTCCATCTTTAAACATACAGCCTCACTTGGAAGTCAAAACTGCTTACCCAAAACTTGTCCAGATACCAGGACCCCTGCTAATCTGGCATTTGCAGCTTTGGGGAGAAAGTCAAAGCCAAATAGTCTCACCAGACTATTTAATCTTAAAGCATTCAGCCTAACCTGGAAGTCAGAACTGCTTACCCAAAACTTGTCTCAGATACCAGGAGCCCTGCCAATCTGGCATTTGCAGCCTAGGGGAGCTAGTCAAAGCCAAATAGTCTCACCCGACTATTAAGTCCTAAAATATACAGAATCACCTGGAAGTCAAAGCTGGTTCACCCAAACTTAACTCAGATACCAGGACCCCTGCCAATCTGGCATTTTCAGCCTAGGGGAGCTAGTCAAAGCCAAATAGTCTCCCCCGACTTTTCCATCTTTAAACATACAGCCTCACTTGGAAGTCAAAACTGCTTACCCAAAACTTGTCCAGATACCAGGACCCCTGCTAATCTGGCATTTGCAGCTTTGGGGAGAAAGTCAAAGCCAAATAGTCTCCCCCGACTTTTCCATCTTAAAACATACAGCCTAACCTGGAAGTCAGAACTGCTTACCCAAAACTTGTCTCAGATACCAGAAGTCCTGCCAATCTGGCATTTGCAGCCTAGGGGAGCTAGTCAAAGCCAAATAGTCTCCCCCGACTTTTCCATCTTAAAACATACAGCCTAACTTGGAAGTCAGAACTGCTTACCCAAAACTTGTCTCAGATACCAGAAGTCCTGCCAATCTGGCATTTGCAGCCTAGGGGAGCTAGTCAAAGCCAAATAGTCTCCCCCGACTTTTCCATCTTTAAACATACAGCCTCACTTGGAAGTCAAAACTGCTTACCCAAAACTTGTCCAGATACCAGGACCCCTGCTAATCTGGCATTGGCAGCTTTGGGGAGAAAGTCAAAGCCAAATAGTCTCACCAGACTATTTAATCTTAAAGCATACAGCCTAACCTGGAAGTCAGAACTGCTTACCCAAAACTTGTCTCAGATACCAGGAGCCCTGCCAATCTGGCATTTGCAGCCTAGGGGAGCTAGTCAAAGCCAAATAGTCTCACCCGACTATTGAGTCCTAAAATATACAGAATCACCTGAAAGTCAAAGCTGGTTCACCCAAACTTAACTCAGATACCAGGACCCCTGCCAATCTGGCATTTTCAGCCTAGGGGAGCTAGTCAAAGCCAAATAGTCTCCCCCGACTTTTCCATCTTAAAACATACAGCCTCACCTGGAAGTCAAAACAGCTTACCCGGAAACTTGTCCAGATACCAGGACCCCTGCTAATCTGGCATTTGCAGCTTAGGGGAGAAAGTCAAAGCCAAATAGTCTCACCCGACTATTCCATCTTAAAACAGACTGCCTCACCTGGAAGTCAAAACAGCATACCCAAAACTTGTCTCATATACCATGAGCCTTGCCAATCTGGCATTTGCAGCCTAGGTGGGCTAGTCAAAGTCAAACAGTCTCACCCGACTATTCCATCTTAAAACATACAGCCTCACCTGGAAGTCAAAACTGCTTTACCAAAACTTGTCTCAGATACCAGGGCCCTGCCAATCTGGCATTTGCAATCTAGGGGAGCAGGTCATAGCCAAATAGTCTCACCCGATTATTCCATCTTAAAACATACAACCTTACCTGGAAGTTAAAACTGCTTTACCAAAACTTCTCTCAGATACCAGGAGCCCTGCCAATTTGGCATTGCAACCTAGAGGTGCAGGTCAAAGCCAGATAGTCTCACCAGACCATTTAATCTTAAAGCATACAGCCTAACCTGGAAGTCAGAACTGCTTACCCAAAACTTGTTTCAGATACCAGGACCCCTGCCAATCTGGCATTTGCAGCCTAGGGGAGCTAGTCAAAGCCAAATAGTCTCACCCGACTGTTAAGTCTTAAAACATATAGCCTCACCTGGAAGTCAAAACAGCTTACCCAAAACTTGACTCAGATACCAGGAGGCCCGCCAATCTGGCATTTGCAGCCTAGGTGAACAAGTCAAAGCCAAACAGTCTCACCCGACTTATCCATCTTTAAACATACAGCCCCATCTGGCCGCCAAAATTACTTTAGCAACACTTGTCTCAGATACCAGGAGCCCCGCCAATCTGGCATTTGCAGCCTAGGGGAGCAGGTTATAGCCTAATAGTCTCACCCGACTATTCCATCTTAAAACATACAGCCTCACCTGGACGTCAAAACTGCTTTGCCAAAACTTGTCTCAGATACCAGGAGCATTGCCAATCTGGCATTTGCAGCCTGGGGGAGCTAGTCAAGGCCAAATAGTCTCACCCGACTATTAAGTCTTAAAACACACAGCCTCACCTGGAAGTCAAAGCTGCTTCACCAAAACCTGACTCAGATACCAGGCCCCGGCCAATCTGGCATATGCAGCTTAGGGGAGCTGGTCAAAATAGTCTCACCCGACTATTCCATCTTAAAACACACAGCCTCACCTGGAAGTAAAAACTGCTTTACCAAAACTTGTCTCGGATACCAGGAGCCCTGCCAATTTGGCATTTGCAGCCTAGGGGAGGTAGTCAAAGCCAAATAGTCTCACCAGACTATTTAGTCTTAAAGCATACAGCCTCACCTGGAAGTCAAAACTGCTTACCCAAAACTTGTCTCAGATACCAGGAGCCCTGCCAATCTGGCATTTGCAGCCTAGGGGAGCTAGTCAAAGCCAAATAGTCTCCCCCGACTTTTCCATCTTAAAACATACAGCCTCACTTGGAAGTCAAAACTGCTTACCCGAAACTTGTCTCGGATACCAGGAGCCCTGCCAATTTGGCATTTGCAGCCCTAGGGGAGCTAGTCAAAGCCAAATAGTCCACCCGATATTTAGTCTTAAAACATACAGCCTTACCTGGAAGTCAAAGCTGCTTCACCAAAACTTGACTCAGATGCCAGGCCCCCTGCCAATCTGGCATTTGCAGCTTAGGGGAGCTGGTCAAAAATAGTCTCACCCGACTATTCCATCTTAAAACACACAGCCTCACCTGGAAGTAAAACTGCTTTACCAAAACTTGTCTCGATACCAGGACCCTGCCAATCTGGCATTTGCAGCCTAGGGAGGTAGTCAAAGCCAAATAGTCTCACCCGACTATTCCATCTTAAAACATACAGCCTCACCTGGAAGTCAAAACAGCCACCAAAACTTGACTCAGATACCAGAGCCCTGCCAATCTGGCATTTGCAGCCTAGGTGAACAAGTCAAAGCCAAACAGTCTCACCCGACCTTTCCATCTTAAAACATACAGCCTCACCTGGAAGTCATAGCTGCTTCACCAAAACTGACTCAGATACCAGGCCCCTGCCAATCTGGCATTTGCAGCTTAGGGGAGCTGGTCAAAAATAGTCTCACCCGACTATTCAATCTTAAAACATACAACCTTACCTGGAAGTTAAAACTGCTTTACCAAAACTTTCTCAGATACCAGGAGCCCTGCCAATTTGACATTGCAACCTAGAGGTGCAGGTCAAAGCCAAATAGTCTCACCAGACTATTTAGTCTTAAAGCATACAGCCTAACCTGGAAGTCAAAACTGCTTACCCAAAACTTGTCTCAGATACCAGGAGCCCTGCCAATCTGGCATTTGCAGCCTAGGGAGCTGTCAAAGCCAAATAGTCTCACCCGACTATTAAGTCCTAAAACATACAGAATCACCTAGAAGTCAAAACTGTTCACCCAAACTTAGCTCAGATACCAGGACCCCGCCAATCTGGCATTTTCAGCCTAGGGGAGCTAGTCAAAGCCAAATAGTCTCCCCGACTTTTCCATCTTAAAACATACAGCCCCACTTGGAAGTCAAAACTGCTTACCCAAAACTTGTCTCGGATACCAGGAGCCCTGCCAATCTGGCATTTGCAGCCTAGGGGAGCTAGTCAAAGCCAAATAGTCTCACCCGACTATTCAGTCTGAAAACATACAGCCTCACCTGGAAGTCAAAACTGCTTTACCAAAACTTGTCTCAGATACCAGGACCCTGCCAATCTGGCATTTGCAGGCTAGGGGAGCTAGTCAAAGCCAAATAGCCTCCCCCACTTTTCCATCTTTAAACATACAGCCTCACTTGGAAGTCAAAACTGCTTACCCAAAACTTGTCCAGATACCAGGACCCCCGCTAATCTGGCATTTGCAGCTTTGGGGAGAAAGTCAAAGCCAAATAGTCTCACCAGACTATTTAATCTTAAAGCATACAGCCTAACCTGGAAGTCAGAACTGCTTACACAAAACTTGTCTCAGATACCAGGAGCCCTGCCAATCTGGCATTTGCAGCCTAAAGGAGCTAGTCAAAGCCAAATAGTCTCACCCGACTATTAAGTCCTAAAATATACAGAATCACCTGGAAGTCAAAGCTGGTTCACCCAAACTTAGCTCAGATACCAGACCCCTGCCAATCTGGCATTTTCAGCCTAGGGGAGCTAGTCAAAGCCAAATAGTCTCCCCCGACTTTTCCATCTTAAAACATACAGCCTCATCTGGAAGTCAAAACTGCTTCACCAAAACCTGACTCAGATACCAGGCCCCTGCATTTTATCTGGAGGGAGCTGGTCAAAAATAGTCTCCCCCGACTATTCCATCTTAAAACATACAGCCTAACCTGGAAGTCAAAACTGCTTACCCAAAACTTGTCTCAGATACCAGGAGCCCTGCCAATCTGGCATTTGCAGCCTAGGGGAGCTAGTCAAAGCCAAATAGTCTCACCCGACTATTTAGTCTTAAAACATACAGCCTAACCTGGAAGTCAAAACTGCTTTACCAAAACTTGTCTCAGATACCAGGAGCCCTGCCAATCTGGCATTTGCAGCCTAGGGGAGCTAGTCAAAGCCAAATAGTCTCCCCCGACTTTTCCATCTTAAAACATACAGCCTCACTTGGAAGTCAAAACTGCTTACCCAAAACTTGTCCAGATACCAGGAGCCCTGCTAATCTGGCATTGCAGCCTAGGGGAGTAGTCAAAGCCAAATAGTCTCACCCGACTATTTAGTCTTAAAACATACAGCCTCACCTGGAAGTCAAAACTGCTTAACCAAAACTTGTCTCAGATACCAGGGCCCTGCCAATCTGGCATTTGCAGCCCAGGGGAGCAGGTCAAAGCCAAATAGTCTCACCCGACTATTCATCTTAAAACATACAACCTCACCTGGAAGTCAAAACTGCTTCACCCAAAACTTGACTCAGATACCAGGACCCCTGCCAATCTGGCATTTGCAGCCTAGGGGAGCTAGTCAAAGCCAAATAGTCTCCCCGACTTTTCCATCTTAAAACATACAGCCTCACCTGGAAGTCAAAACAGCTTACCCAAAACTTGTCCAGATACCAGGACCCCTGCTAATCTGGCATTTGCAGCTTAGGGGAGCTAGTCAAAGCCAAATAGTCTCACCCGACTATTCCATCTTAAAACATACAGCCTCACCTGGAAGTCAAAACTGCTTACCCAAAACTTGTCTCAGATACCAGGAGCCTTGCCAATCTGGCATTTGCAGCCTAGGGGAGCTAGTCAAAGTCAAATAGTCTCACCCGACTATTCCATCTTAAAACATACAGCCTCACCTGGAAGTCAAAACTGCTTTACCAAAACTTGTCTCAGATACCAGGAGCCCTGCCAATCTGGCATTTGCAGCCTAGGGGAGCTGGTCAAAGCCAAATAGTCTCACCCGACTATTCCGTCTTAAAACATACACTCACCTGGAAGTCAAAAACTTTACCAAAACTTGTCTCAGATACCAGGAGCCCTGCCAATTTGGCATTGCAACCTAGAGGTGCAGGTCAAAGCCAGATAGTCTCACCAGACTATTTGATCTTAAAGCATACAGCCTAACCTGGAAGTCAGAACTGCTTACCCAAAACTTGTCTCAGATACCAGGAGCCCTGCCAATCTGGCATTTGCAGCCTAGGGGAGCTAGTCAAAGCCAAATAGTCTCACCCGACTTTTCCATCTTAAAACATAGAGCCTCACCTGGAAGTCAAAACTGCTTACCCAAAACTTGTCTCAGATACCAGGAGCCTGCCAATCTGGCATTTGCAGCCTAGGGGAACAGTCAAAGCCAAATAGTCTCCCCGACTTTTCCATCTTAAAACAACAGCCAACCGTCAGAACTCTCCCAAAACTTCTCAATCAGAGTCCCCAATCGGCATTCAGCCTAGAGTCAAAGCCAAATAGTCTCCCCGACTTTTCCATCTTTAAACATACAGCCTCACTTGGAAGTCAAAACTGCTTACCCAAAACTTGTCTCAGATACCAGGACCCCGCCAATCTGGCATTTGCAGCCTAGGGGAGCAAGTCAAGCCAAATAGTCTCACCCGACTGTTCAATCTTAAAACATACAGCCTCACCTGGAAGTCAAAACTGCTTCCAAAACTTGTCTCAGATACCAGGAGGCCCGCCAATCTGGCATTTGCAGCCCTAGGGGAGCTAGTCAAAGCCAAACAGTCTCACCCGACTTATCCAGTCTTAAAACATACAGCCTCACCTGGACGTCAAAGCTGCTTTAGCCAAACTTGACTCAGATACCAGGACCCCGGCCAATCTGGCATTTGCAGCCTAGGGGAGCAGGTTAAAGCCAAATAGTCTCACCCGACTATTCCATCTTAAAACATACAGCCTCACCTGGACGTCAAAACTGCTTACCCAAAACTTGTCTCAGATACCAGGAGCCTTGCCAATCTGGCATTTGCAGCCTGGGGAGCTAGTCAAAGCCAAATAGTCTCACCCGACTATTCAATCTTAAAACACACAGCCTCACCTGGAAGTCAAAACTGCTTCACCCAAAACCTGACTCAGATACCAGAGCCCTGGCCAATCTGGCATTTGCAGCCTAGGGGAGCTAGTCAAAGCCAAATAGTCTCACCCGACTATTTCCATCTTAAAACACACAGCCTCACCTGGAAGTCAAAACTGCTTTACCCAAAACTTGTCTCAGATACCAGAAGCCCTGCCAATTTGGCATTTGCAGCCTAGGGGAGTAGTCAAAGCCAAATAGTCTCCCCAGACTATTTAGTCTTAAAACATACAGCCTCACCTGGAAGTCAAAACTGCTTACCCAAAACTTGTCTCAGATACCAGGAGCCCTGCCAATCTGGCATTTGCAGCCTAGGGGAGCTAGTCAAAGCCAAATAGTCTCCCCCGACTTTTCCATCTTAAAACATACAGCCTCACTTGGAAGTCAAAACTGCTTACCCGAAACTTGTCTCGGATACCAGGAGCCCTGCCAATCTGGCATTTGCAGCCTAGGGGAACTAGTCAAAGCCAAATAGTCTCACCCGACTATTGAGTCCTAAAATATACAGAATCACCTGGAAGTCAAAGCTGGTTCACCCAAACTTAACTCAGATACCAGGACCCCTGCCAATCTGGCATTTTCAGCCTAGGGGAGCTAGTCAAAGCCAAATAGTCTCCCCCGACTTTTCCATCTTAAAACATACAGCCTCACCTGGAAGTCAAAACAGCTTACCCAAAACTTGTCCAGATACCAGTACCCCTGCTAATCTGGCATTTGCAGCTTAGGGGAGAAAGTCAAAGCCAAATAGTCTCACCCGACTATTCCATCTTAAAACAGACTGCCTCACCTGGAAGTCAAAACAGCATACCCAAAACTTGTCTCATATACCATGAGCCTTGCCAATCTGGCATTTGCAGCCTAGGTGGGCTAGTCAAAGTCAAACAGTCTCACCCGACTATTCCATCTTAAAACATACAGCCTCACCTGGAAGTCAAAACTGCTTTACCAAAACTTGTCTCAGATACCAGGGCCCTGCCAATCTGGCATTTGCAATCTAGGGGAGCAGGTCATAGCCAAATAGTCTCACCCGATTATTCCATCTTAAAACATACAACCTTACCTGGAAGTTAAAACTGCTTTACCAAAACTGTTCTCAGATACCAGGAGCCCTGCCAATTTGGCATTGCAACCTAGAGGTGCAGGTCAAAGCCAGATAGTCTCACCAGACTATTTAATCTTAAAGCATACAGCCTAACCTGGAAGTCAGAACTGCTTACCCAAAACTTGTTTCAGATACCAGGACCCCTGCCAATCTGGCATTTGCAGCCTAGGGGAGCTAGTCAAAGCCAAATAGTCTCACCCGACTGTTAAGTCTTAAAACATATAGCCTCACCTGGAAGTCAAAACAGCTTACCCAAAACTTGACTCAGATACCAGGAGGCCCGCCAATCTGGCATTTGCAGCCTAGGTGAACAAGTCAAAGCCAAACAGTCTCACCCGACTTATCCATCTTAAAACATACAGCCCCATCTGGCCGCCAAAATTACTTTAGCAACACTTGTCTCAGATACCAGGAGCCCCGCCAATCTGGCATTTGCAGCCTAGGGGAGCAGGTTATAGCCAAATAGTCTCACCCGACTATTCCATCTTAAAACATACAGCCTCACCTGGACGTCAAAACTGCTTTGCCAAAACTTGTCTCAGATACCAGGAGCATTGCCAATCTGGCATTTGCAGCCTGGGGGAGCTAGTCAAAGCCAAATAGTCTCACCCGACTATTAAGTCTTAAAACACACAGCCTCACCTGGAAGTCAAAGCTGCTTCACCAAAACCTGACTCAGATACCAGGCCCCGGCCAATCTGGCATATGCAGCTTAGGGGAGCTGGTCAAAATAGTCTCACCCGACTATTCCATCTTAAAACACACAGCCTCACCTGGAAGTAAAAACTGCTTTACCAAAACTTCTCTCAGATACCAGGAGCCCTGCCAATTTGGCATTTGCAGCCTAGGGGAGGTAGTCAAAGCCAAATAGTCTCACCCGACTATTCCATCTTAAAACATACAGCCTCACCTGGAAGTCAAAACAGCTCATCCAAAACTTGACTTAGATACCAGCAGCCCCGCCAATTTGGCATTTGCAGCCTAGGTGAACAAGTCAAAGCCAAACAGTCTCACCCGACCTTTCCATCTTAAAACATACAGCCTCATCTGGAAGTCATAGCTGCTTCACCAAAACCTGACTCAGATACCAGGCCCCTGCCAATCTGGCATTTGCAGCTTAGGGGAGCTGGTCAAAATAGTCTCACCCGACTATTCAATCTTAAAACATACAACCTTACCTGGAAGTTAAAACTGCTTTACCAAAACTTCTCTCAGATACCAGGAGCCCTGCCAATTTGGCATTGCAACCTAGAGGTGCAGGTCAAAGCCAAATAGTCTCACCAGACTATTTAGTCTTAAGGCATACAGCCTAACCTGGAAGTCAAAACTGCTTTACCAAAACTTGTCTCAGATACCAGGAGCCCTGCCAATCTGGCATTTGCAGCCTAGGGGAGCTAGTCAAAGCCAAATAGTCTCACCCGACTATTAAGTCCTAAAATATACAGAATCACCTAGAAGTCAAAACTGGTTCACCCAAACTTAGCTCAGATACCAGGACCCCTGCCAATCAAATAGTCTCCCCCGACTTTTCCATCTTAAAACATACAGCCTCACTTGGAAGTGAAACTTGTCTCGGATACCAGGAGCCCTGCCAATTTGGCATTTGCAGCCTAGGGGAGCTAGTCAAAGCCAAATAGTCACACCCGATTATTTAGTCTTAAAACATACAGCCTCACCTGGAAGTCAAAACAGCTCATCCAAAACTTGACTCAGATACCAGCAGCCCCGCCAATTTGGCATTTGCAGCCTAGGTGAACAAGTCAAAGCCAAACAGTCTCACCCGACCTTTCCATCTTAAAACATACAGCCTCATCTGGAAGTCAAAGCTGCTTCACCAAAACCTGACTCAGATACCAGGCCCCTGCCAATCTGGCATTTGCAGCTTAGGGGAGCTGGTCAAAATAGTCTCACCCGACTATTCCATCTTAAAACATACAGCCTCACTTGGAAATCAAAACTGCTTACCCGAAACTTGTCTCGGATACCAGGAGCCCTGCCAATTTGGCATTTGCAGCCTAGGGGAGCTAGTCAAAGACAAATAGTCTCACCCGACTATTTAGTCTGAAAACATACAGCCTCACCTGGAAGTCAAAACTGCTTTACCAAAACTTGTCTCATATACCATGAGCCTTGCCAATCTGGTATTTGCAGCCTAGGTGGGCTAGTCAAAGTCAAACAGTGTCCCCCGACTTTTCCATCTTAAAACATACAGCCTCACTTGGAAGTCAAAACTGCTTACCCGAAACTTGTCTCGGATGCCAGGAGCCCTGCCAATTTGGCATTTGCAGCCTAGGGGGAGCTAGTCAAAGACAAATAGTCTCACCCGACTATTTAGTCTGAAAACATACAGCCTCACCTGGAAGTCAAAACTGCTTTACCAAAACTTGTCTCAGATACCAGGGCCCTGCCAATCTGGCATTTGCAGCCCAGGGGAGCAGGTCATAGCCAAATAGTCTCACCCGACTATTCCATCTTAAAACATACAACCTTACCTGGAAGTTAAAACTGCTTTACCAAAACTTCTCTCAGATACCAGGAGCCCTGCCAATTTGGCATTGCAACCTAGAGGTGCAGGTCAAAGGCAAATAGTCTCACCAGACTATTTAGTCTTAAAGCATACAGCCTAACCTGGAAGTCAGAACTGCTTACCCAAAACTTGTCTCAGATACCAGGAGCCCTGCCAATCTGGCATTTGCAGCCTAGGGGAGCTAGTCAAAGCCAAATAGTCTCACCCGACTATTAAGTCCTAAAATATACAGAATCACCTAGAAGTCAAAACTGGTTCACCCAAACTTAGCTCAGATACCAGGACCCCTGCCAATCTGGCATTTTCAGCCTAGGGGAGCTAGTCAAAGCCAAATAGTCTCCCCCGACTTTTCCATCTTAAAACATACAGCCTCACTTGGAAGTCAAAACTGCTTACCCGAAACTTGTCTCGGATACCAGGAGCCCTGCCAATTTGGCATTTGCAGCCTAGGGGAGCTAGTCAAAGCCAAATAGTCACACCCGATTATTTAGTCTTAAAACATACAGCCTCACCTGGAAGTCAAAACAGCTCATCCAAAACTTGACTCAGATACCAGCAGCCCCGCCAATTTGGCATTTGCAGCCTAGGTGAACAAGTCAAAGCCAAACAGTCTGACCCGACCTTTCCATCTTAAAACATACAGCCTCATCTGGAAGTCAACGCTGCTTCACCAAAACCTGACTCAGATACCAGGCCCCTGCCAATCTGGCATTTGCAGCATAGGGGAGCTGGTCAAAATAGTCTCACCCGACTATTCCATCTTAAAACATACAGCCTCACTTGGAAATCAAAACTGCTTACCCGAAACTTGTCTCGGATACCAGGAGCCCTGCCAATTTGGCATTTGCAGCCTAGGGGAGCTAGTCAAAGACAAATAGTCTCACCCGACTATTTAGTCTGAAAACATACAGCCTCACCTGGAAGTCAAAACTGCTGTACCAAAACTTGTCTCATATACCATGAGCCTTGCCAATCTGGTATTTGCAGCCTAGGTGGGCTAGTCAAAGTCAAACAGTCTCCCCCGACTTTTCCATCTTAAAACATACAGCCTCACTTGGAAGTCAAAACTGCTTACCCGAAACTTGTCTCGGATGCCAGGAGCCCTGCCAATTTGGCATTTGCAGCCTAGGGGAGCTAGTCAAAGACAAATAGTCTCACCCGACTATTTAGTCTGAAAACATACAGCCTCACCTGGAAGTCAAAACTGCTTTACCAAAACTTGTCTCAGATACCAGGGCCCTGCCAATCTGGCATTTGCAGCCCAGGGGAGCAGGTCATAGCCAAATAGTCTCACCCGACTATTCCATCTTAAAGCATACAACCTTACCTGGAAGTTAAAACTGCTTTACCAAAACTTGTCTTAGATACCAGGTGTTTGTGGGGGTGGCGTCAGATAAATAATGCTTGGTTGTTATTGAAGAAAAAGCACTTCATGAGAATTTTTCGGCTGCATGTAACAAACTCTGAATTTTTAAGTGAAATGACATATTTTTGGTTGGAGTTATGGAGGTGGAAAGGAGACCATACGGAGAGTGCTGCGCGTATCTGGGATCGTATTAGTGAGTGAGTCTCCCTCAGTGAGGGAGTCTGTCTCACTGAGTGACTCTCTCACACTGAGTGAGGCTCAGTCAATGCTGTGTTCAGACAAGCAATGAACTGGCATGAACATTCTCCCCCCCTGGCAATATGCAGATTGAAGGATTCCTATTGCGTGCATGTGCCAGAGAGTATCCATCCAAACTTAGTATTTTGAGCCATCGGCAGACCGCCTTGGCTCGGGAGGATACCCGGTAGGATGATGTCTGTGTAGACGTCGGCGCTGAGTATCAAAGGTACTGGAGATGGACGGAACCAGTCATTGTCCGCCAAAACGACGTTGCTGAACGGGTCCTTCATGTCCGCTCTGATAGCTCGGGCTGGAGTTATTCAGCTGAGTTGCGGGTCAGCCATTAAGACCACCTCTCGAGACATCTGAGTTGTCTTGGAGCATAGCACGGCTGTGCTCCTTCTGCTCCTTCTGCGCCAATGCGTGTGACGGAAAGGCCATAGGCCCTTGCCATGGTTGCATTAATGCGGCTTACTGAACAACATGGATCGATCAGAGCCCGAGTCTTAGGGGTCTTTTTCCCGGTGTCGAGCAGCACTATGGCGGATGACAGTATACTGACCCCCTTCTGCTGGAGAAGGGACGTAAGCGACGTCCGTATAGTAGAACGTCTCGGGCTTGGGGGTGATGTGCCGCTGGGAGGCGAGGAGCCAGAAGCTCTTCTTGTGGGCCTGTTGGCTGACCGAGAGGGTCGAGCGCTACGGGGATCACGCATGTGGAGTAAGGTGTGGTGGTCCTTTTTGCAATTTTTGCACTTGGATCCACTGCGACATGACTCCTCTGAATGCTGATGAGCCAGGCAGTTGGAGCAATATTTGTTTATCAAAACGGCTCGGAGGCGCTTCTCGGGCGTGAGCTTCATTCATTTATTGGTAGGCTATCTTCCTTGATAATCACCATATCACCGACTTGGAGGTCCCTTGTATGGGACTGCCATTTGTTTCGCTTATGGAGCTCTTTTAAATACTCATTCTTCCACCGAAAGCAGAATTGTTGGTGGAGCGCTTTGAGTCGCTGCCAGCGGTTAATTATAGAAATAGCGCATTCTTTGGTTACTGGCTCGTTAGTTGACAGAAGAGGGCCGCCAACTCGGAAGTGGCCTGGACTTAGAGCCAATGAATCAGTCGGATCTTCCGACATTGGAGAGATTGGCCTGGAGTTAAGGCAGGCTTCAATCTTGGAGAGGAGAGTCGCGAACTCCTCAAATGTATATTTTGAGGATGAGCTGGATTTGTAGAAGTGGGTCTTAATGTGAGGAGCGCCAGGAGGATTGAAATGTCAACATTAGTTTTGATGGCTATGCTTGGATAGGATGAGCTCTTTGGTCGCTTGCAAGAAATCTCTCGAAAGAACGGATGAGGCTCCCACAAATGTTTTCCCATTACCTGAGTACATCTGTTGTGAAAGGCCACGTCTTGCTATAAATCGCGAAAATGCGGCCAGGAATATCTCCGTGGTTAGATCTGTGGTGGCTTCTAAATGGATTACTTTCTATTTATTTATTTATTTATTTATTTATTAATGGTCGACAAAACGAGTGTCTTCCTCATTATACATACAATACATAATAGAATTATATGCTAAAAGCCTAGTTAGATAACACAGTTCTCACAGTGAAACAAACGAAGACACAGACATAACCCTTGGTAATTTTGCAAGCTCGACCAATGTAGCTTTTGATATCGAAAGGTCCGGCAAAGTCTACACCCGTGTGTGTGAAGGGTCGGGAAAAGGTTGATCTCGCCTTTGGGAGCTCGCCCATAAGTTGGGTCTGGAGTCGTCTACGGTGTATTACACAGACCTTGCAGGAGTTTATGGTAGATTTTACCAGGATCATGAGCTTTGGGATCCAGTATTTGGCTCTTATGAGGCGCATTACCAACTGATTGCGTCCGTGAAAACAAATGAGGTGGGTAAATCGGACCAGGAGGCGTGAAAAATCACAATTGGCCGGAATGATTATGGGGTGTCGCTCATCATAGCCTAACGAGGTTGACCTCTCGCCCGTCCACAGGATCGCAGAATACCCCTTTGATCGATGAAAGGGATTAAATTGCGAATACTGCTTGATCCTTGAATTGGCTTCTTATCGAGCAAACAGCTTAACTCCTTAGGATAAGCTTGGCGTTGAGTATACTCGATAAGTCGGAACTGAACTCTCGTAAGTTCTTCATTACGGAGCTCGGCGGGAAGGTGGATCGCTGGATTTCTACAGCGCTGGATAAATGCCTTGTCGAATCTGGAGAATCGTTCCAGAAAGTTATAGGAGGGTAGCTGTGAGACATTGCACTTCACTGCGCGTTGCTCAATCTTTGTCTCAAGTACCGTAACAGGAACTGGCCATTGGTTTTCTGGTAGTTGTAACCATTCCGGTCCATGCCACCACAAAGTGCTGCCCAATAGGTCCCGAGGAGAAACTTGACTCAGATACCAGGAGGCCCGCCAATCTGGCATTTACAGCCTAGGTGAACAAGTCAAAGCCAAACAGTCTCACCCGACTTATACATCTTAAAACATACAGCCCCATCTGGCCGCCAAAATTACTTTAGCAACACTTGTCTCAGATACCAGGAGCCCTGCCAATCTGGCATTTGCAGCCTAGGGGAGCTAGTCAAAGCCAAATAGTCTCACCCGACTATTAAGTCCTAAAATATGCAGAATCACCTGGAAGTCAAAGCTGGTTCACCCAAACTTAACTCAGATACTAGGACCCCTGCCAATCTGGCATTTGCAGCCTAGGGGAGCAAGTCAAAGCCAAATAGTCTCCCCCGACTTTCCCATCTTAAAACATACAGCCTCACTTGGAAGTCAAAACTGCTTACCCAAAACTTGACCAGATACCAGGACCCCTGCTAATCTGGCATTTGCAGCTTAGGGGAGAAAGTCAAAGCCAAATAGTCTCACCCGACTATTCCATCTTAAAACATACAGCCTCACCTGGAAGTCAAAACAGCTTACCCAAAACTTGTCTCATATACCATGAGCCTTGCCAATCTGGCATTTGCAGCCTAGGTGGGCTAGTCAAAGTCAATCAGTCTCACCCGACTATTCCATCTTCAAACATACGGCCTCACCTGGACGTCAAAACTGCTTTGCCAAAACTTGTCTCAGATACCAGGAGCCCTGCCAATCTGGCATTTGCAGCCTAGGGGAGCAGGTCATCGCCAAATAGTCTCACCCGACTATTCCATCTTAAAACATACAGCCTCACCTGGACGTCAAAACTGCTTTGCCAAAACTTGTCTCAGATACCAGGAGCATTGCCAATCTGGCATTTGCAGCCTGGGGGAGCTAGTCAAAGCCAAATAGTCTCACCCGACTATTAAGTCTTAAAACACACAGCCTCGCCTGGAAGTCAAACCTGCTTCACCAAAACCTTACTCAGATACCAGGCCCCGGCCAATCTGGCATATGCAGCTTAGGGGAGCTGGTCAAAATAGTCTCACCCGACTATTCCATCTTAAAACATACAGCCTCACCTGGAAGTCAAAACAGCTTACCCAAAACTTGTCTCATATACCATGAGCCTTGCCAATCTGGCATTTGCAGCCTAGGTGGGCTAGTCAAAGTCAATCAGTCTCACCCGACTATTCCATCTTCAAACATACGGCCTCACCTGGACGTCAAAACTGCTTTGCCAAAACTTGTCCAGATACCAGGAGCCCTGCCAATCTGGCATTTGCAGCCTAGGGGAGCAGGTTATAGCCAAATAGTCTCACCCGACTATTCCATCTTAAAACATACAGCCTCACCTGGACGTCAAAACTGCTTTGCCAAAACTTCTCTCAGATACCAGGAGCATTGCCAATCTGGCATTTGCAGCCTGGGGGAGCTAGTCAAAGCCAAATAGTCTCACCCGACTATTAAGTCTTAAAACACACAGCCTCGCCTGGAAGTCAAACCTGCTTCACCAAAACCTTACTCAGATACCAGGCCCCGGCCAATCTGGCATATGCAGCTTAGGGGAGCTGGTCAAAATAGTCTCACCCGACTATTCCATCTTAAAACATATAGCCTCACCTGGAAGTCAAAACAGCTTACCCAAAACTTGTCTCATATACCATGAGCCTTGCCAATCTGGCATTTGCAGCCTAGGTGGGCTAGTCAAAGTCAATCAGTCTCACCCGACTATTCCATCTTCAAACATACGGCCTCACCTGGACGTCAAAACTGCTTGGCCAAAACTTGTCCAGATACCAGGAGCCCTGCCAATCTGGCATTTGCAGCCTAGGGGAGCTAGTCAAAGCCAAATAGTCTCACCCGACTATTAAGTCCTAAAATATACAGAATCACCTGGAAGTCAAAGCTGGTTCACCCAAACTTAACTCAGATACTAGGACCCCTGCAATCTGGCATTTGCAGCCTAGGGGAGCAAGTCAAAGCCAAATAGTCTCCCCCGACTTTCCCATCTTAAAACATACAGCCTCACTTGGAAGTCAAAACTGCTTACCCAAAACTTGACCAGATACCAGGACCCCTGCTAATCTGGCATTTGCAGCTTAGGGGAGAAAGTCAAAGCCAAATAGTCTCACCCGACTATTCCATCTTAAAACATACAGCCTCACCTGGAAGTCAAAACAGCTTACCCAAAACTTGTCTCATATACCATGAGCCTTGCCAATCTGGCATTTGCAGCCTAGGTGGGCTAGTCAAAGTCAATCAGTCTCACCCGACTATTCCATCTTCAAACATACGGCCTCACCTGGACGTCAAAACTGCTTTGCCAAAACTTGTCTCAGATACCAGGAGCCCTGCCAATCTGGCATTTGCAGCCTAGGGGAGCAGGTCATCGCCAAATAGTCTCACCCGACTATTCCATCTTAAAACATACAGCCTCACCTGGACGTCAAAACTGCTTTGCCAAAACTTGTCTCAGATACCAGGAGCATTGCCAATCTGGCATTTGCAGCCTGGGGGGAGCTAGTCAAAGCCAAATAGTCTCACCCGACTATTAAGTCTTAAAACACACAGCCTCGCCTGGAAGTCAAACCTGCTTCACCAAAACCTTACTCAGATACCAGGCCCCGGCCAATCTGGCATATGCAGCTTAGGGGAGCTGGTCAAAATAGTCTCACCCGACTATTCCATCTTAAAACATACAGCCTCACCTGGAAGTCAAAACAGCTTACCCAAAACTTGTCTCATATACCATGAGCCTTGCCAATCTGGCATTTGCAGCCTAGGTGGGCTAGTCAAAGTCAATCAGTCTCACCCGACTATTCCATCTTCAAACATACGGCCTCACCTGGACGTCAAAACTGCTTTGCCAAAACTTGTCCAGATACCAGGAGCCCTGCCAATCTGGCATTTGCAGCCTAGGGGAGCAGGTTATAGCCAAATAGTCTCACCCGACTATTCCATCTTAAAACATACAGCCTCACCTGGACGTCAAAACTGCTTTGCCAAAACTTGTCTCAGATACCAGGAGCATTGCCAATCTGGCATTTGCAGCCTGGGGGAGCTAGTCAAAGCCAAATAGTCTCACCCGACTATTAAGTCTTAAAACACACAGCCTCACCTGGAAGTCAAACCTGCTTCACCAAAACCTTACTCAGATACCAGGCCCCGGCCAATCTGGCATATGCAGCTTAGGGGAGCTGGTCAAAATAGTCTCACCCGACTATTCCATCTTAAAACATACAGCCTCACCTGGAAGTCAAAACAGCTTACCCAAAACTTGTCTCATATACCATGAGCCTTGCCAATCTGGCATTTGCAGCCTAGGTGGGCTAGTCAAAGTCAATCAGTCTCACCCGACTATTCCATCTTCAAACATACGGCCTCACCTGGACGTCAAAACTGCTTTGCCAAAACTTGTCCAGATACCAGGACCCCTGCCAATCTGGCATTTGCAGCCTAGGGGAGCTAGTCAAAGCCAAATAGTCTACCCCGACTTTTCCATCTTAAAACATACAGCTTCACCTGGAAGTCAGAACTGCTTACCCAAAACTTGACTCAGATACCAGGAGCCCCGCCAATCTGGCATTTGCAGCCTAGGCGAACTAGTCAAAGCCAAATAATCTCACCCGACTATTTAGTCTTAAAACATACGGCCTCACCTAAAGTAAAACTGCTTACCCAAAACTTGTCTCAGATACCAGGACCCCTGCTAATCTGTCATTTGCATGCTAGGGGAGCTAGTCAAAGCCAAATAGTCTCACCCGACTATTCCATCTGAAAACATACAGCCTCACCTGGAATTCAAAACTGCTTACCCAAAACTCGTCTCAGATAACAGGAGCCCAGCCAATCTGGCATTTTCAGCTTAGGTGAGCAAGTCAAAGACAAGCAGTCTCACACGACTATTCCATCTTAAAACATACAGCCTCACCTGGACGTCACAACTGCTTTGCCAAAACTTGTCACAGATACCAGGAGCCCCGCCAATCTGGCATTTGCAGCCTAGGGGAGCAGGTTATATCCAAATAGTCTCACCCGACTATTCCATCTTAAAACATACAGCCTCACCTGGGCGTCAAAACTGCTTTGCCAAAACTTGTCTCAGATACCAGGAGCATTGCCAATCTGGCATTTGCAGCCTGGGAGAGCTAGTCAAAGCCAGATAGTCTCACCCGACTATTTAGTCTTAAAACAGACAGCCTCACCTGGAAGTCAAAACTGCTTTGCCAAAACTGGTCAAAGTAGTCTCACCCGACTATTCCATCTTAAAACACACAGCCTCACCTGGAAGTCAAAACTGCTTTGCCCTGCCAATTTGGCATTTGCAGCCTAGGGGAGCTAGTCAAAGACAAATAGTCTCACCCGACTATTAAGTCTTAAAACATACAGCCTTACCTGGAAGTCAAAACTGCTTTACCAAAACTTGTCTCGGATACCAGGAGCCCTGCCAGCTTGGCATTTGCAGCCTAGGGGAGCTACTCAAAGCCAAATAGTCTCACCCGACTAATTAGTCTTAAAACAGACAGCCTCACCTGGAAGTCAAAACTGCTTTGCCAAAACTTGTCTCAGATACCAGGAGCATTGTCAATCTGGCATTTGCAGCCTGGGGGAGCTAGTCAAAGCCAAATAGTAGGGGAGCTGGTCAAAATAGTCTCACCCGACTATTCCATCTTAAAACACACAGCCTCACCTGGAAGTCAAAACTGCTTTACCAAAACTTGTCACAGATACCAGGAGCCCCGCCAATCTGGCATTTGCAGCTTAGGGGAGCAGGTTATAGCCAAATAGTCTCACCCGACTATTCCATCTTAAAACATACAGCCTCACCTGGACGTCAAAACTGCTTTGCCAAAACTTGTCTCAGATACCAGGAGTCCTGCCAATTTGGCATTTGCAGCCTAGGGGAGCTAGTCAAAGACAAATAGTCTCACCCGACTATTAAGTCTTAAAACATACAGCCTCACCTGGAAGTCAAAACAGCTTTGCCAAAACTTAACTCATATACCAGGAGCCCTGCCAATTTGGCATTTGCAGCCTAGGGGAGCTAGTCAAAGCCAAATAGTCTCACCCGACTATTTAGTCTTAAAACATACAGCCTCACCTGGAAGTCAAAACTGCTTACCCAAAACTTGTCTCAGATACCAGGAGCATTGTCAATCTGGCATTTGCAGCCTGGGGGAGCTAGTCAAAGCCACATAGTCTCACCCGACTATTAAGTCTTCAAACATACAGCCTCACCTGGAAGTCAAAGCTGCTTCACCAAAACCTGACTCAGATACCAGGCCCCTGCCAATCTGGCATATGCAGCTTAGGGGAGCTGGTCAAAATAGTCTCACCCGACTATTCCATCTTAAAACACACAGCTTCACCTGGAAGTCAAAACTGCTTACCCAAAACTTGTCTCATATACCATGAGCCTTGCCAATCTGGCATTTGCAGCCTAGGTGGGCTAGTCAAAGCCAAATAGTCTCACCCGACTATTAAGTCCTAAAATATACAGAATCACCTGGAAGTCAAAGCTGGTTCACCCAAACTTAACTCAGATACCAAGACCCTGCCAATCTGGCATTTTCAGCCTAGGGGAGCTAGTCAAAGCCAAATAGTCTCACCCGACTTTTCCATCTTAAAACGTACAGCCTCACTTGGAAGTCAAAACTGCTTACCCAAAACTTGTCCAGATACCAGGACCCCTGCTAATCTGGCATTTGCAGCTTAGGGGAGAAAGTCAAAGCCAAATAGTCTCACCCGAATATTCCATCTTAAAACATACAGCCTCACCTGGAAGTCAAAACAGCTTACCCAAAACTTGTCTCAGATACCAGGAGCCCCGCCAATCTGGCATTTGCAGCCTAGGGGAGCTAGTCAAAGCCAAATAGTCTCACCCGATTGTTAAGTCTTAAAACATACAGCCTCACCTGGAAGTCAAAACAGCTTACCCAAAACTTGTCTCAGATACCAGGGCCCTGCCAATCTGGCATTTGCAGCCTAGGGGAGCAGGTCATAGCCAAATAGTCTCACCCGACTATTCCATCTTAAAACATACAACCTTACCTGGAAGTTAAAACTGCTTTACCAAAACTTCTCTCAGATACCAGGAGCCCCGCCAATTTGGCATTTGCAGCCTAGGGGAGCTAGTCAAAGCCAAATAGTCTCACCCGATTGTTAAGTCTTAAAACATACAGCCTAACCTGGAAGTCAGAACTGCTTACCCAAAACTTGTCTCAGATACCAGGGCCCTGCCAATCTGGCATTTGCAGCCTAGGGGAGCAGGTCATAGCCAAATAGTCTCACCCGACTATTCCATCTTAAAACATACAACCTTACCTGGAAGTTAAAACTGCTTTACCAAAACTTCTCTCAGATACCAGGAGCCCTGCCAATTTGGCATTGCAACCTAGAGGTGCAGGTCAAAGCCAAATAGTCTCACCAGACTATTTAATCTTAAAGCATACAGCCTAACCTGGAAGTCAGAACTGCTTACCCCAAACTTGTTTCAGATACCAGGACCCCTGCCAATCTGGCATTTGCAGGCTAGGGGAGCTAGTCAAAGCCAAATAGTCTCACCCGACTTTTCCATCTTTAAACATACAGCCTCACTTGGAAGTCAAAACTGCTTATCCAAAACTTGTCCAGATACCAGGACCCCTGCTAATCTGGCATTTGCAGCTTTGGGGAGAAAGTCAAAGCCAAATAGTCTCACCCGACCTTTCCATCTTAAAACATACAGCCTTATCTGGAAGTCAAAGCTGCTTCACCAAAACCTGACTCAGATACCCGACTATTCCATCTTAAAACATACAACCTAACCTGGAAGTTAAAACTGCTTTACCAAAATTTCTCTCAGATACCATGAGCCCTGCCAATTTGGCATTGCAACCTAGAGGTGCAGGTCAAAGCCAAATAGTCTCACCCGACTGTTAAGTCTTAAAACATATAGCCTCACCTGGAAGTCAAAACAGCTTACCCAAAACTTGACTCAGAGTCCAGGAGGCCCGCCAATCTGGCATTTGCAGCCTAGGTGAACAAGTCAAAGCCAAACAGTCTCACCCGACTTATCCATCTTAAAACATACAGCCCCATCTGGCCGCCAAAATTACTTTAGCAACACTTGTCTCAGATACCAGGAGCCCCGCCAATCTGGCATTTGCAGCCTAGGGGAGCAGGTTATAGCCAAATAGTCTCACCCGACTATTCCATCTTAAAACATACAGCCTCACCTGGAAGTAAAAACTGCTTTACCAAAACTTGTCTCGGATACCAGGAGCCCTGCCAATTTGGCATTTGCAGCCTAGGGGAGCTAGTCAAAGCCAAATAGTCTCACCCGACTATCAAGTCTTAAAACACACAGCCTCACATGGAAGTCAAAGCTGCTTCACCAAAACCTGACTCAGATACCAGGCCCCTGCCAATCTGGCATATGCAGCTTAGAGGAGCTGGTCAAAATAGTCTCACCCGACTATTCCATCTTAAAACACACAGCCTCACCTGGAAGTAAAAACTGCTTTACCAAAACTTGTCTCGGATACCAGGAGCCCTGCCAATTTGGCATTTGCAGCCTAGGGGAGCTAGTCAAAGCCAAATAGTCTCACCCGATTGTTTAGTCTTAAGATATACAGCCTCACCTGGAAGTGAAAACAGCTCATCCAAAACTTGACTCAGATACCAGCAGCCCCGCCAATTTGGCATTTGCAGCCTAGGTGAACAAGTCAAAGCCAAACAGTCTCACCCGATCTTTCCATCTTAAAACATACAGACTTATCTGGAAGTCAAAGCTGCTTCACCAAAACCTGACTCAGATACCCGACTATTCCATCTTAAAACATACAACCTAACCTGGAAGTTAAAACTGCTTTACCAAAACTTCTCTCAGATACCATGAGCCCTGCCAATTTGGCATTGCAACCTAGAGGTGCAGGTCAAAGCCAAATAGTCTCACCAGACTATTCCATCTTAAAGCATACAGCCTAACCTGGAAGTCAGAACTGCTTACCCCAAACTTGTTTCAGATACCAGGACCCCTGCCAATCTGGCATTTGCAGGCTAGGGGAGCTAGTCAAAGCCAAATAGTCTCACCCGACTTTTCCATCTTTAAACATACAGCCTCACTTGGAAGTCAAAACTGCTTATCCAAAACTTGTCCAGATACCAGGACCCCTGCTAATCTGGCATTTGCAGCTTTGGGGAGAAAGTCAAAGCCAAATAGTCTCACCAGACTATTTAATCTTAAAGCATACAGCCTAACCTGGAAGTCAGAACTGCTTACCCAAAACTTGTCTCAGATACCAGGAGCCCTGCCAATCTGGCATTTGCAGCCTAAGGGAGCTAGTCAAAGCCAAATAGTCTCACCCGACTATTAAGTCCTAAAATATACAGAATCACCTGGAAGTCAAAGCTGGTTCACCCAAACTTAATTCAGATACCAGGACCCCTGCCAATCTGGCATTTTCAGCCTAGGGGAGCTAGTCAAAGCCAAATAGTCTCCCCCGACTTTTCCATCTTAAAACATACAGCCTCACCTGGAAGTAAAAACAGCTTACCCAAAACTTGGCTCATATACCATGAGCCTTGCCAGTCTGGCATTTGCAGCCTAGGTGGGCTAGTCAAAGTCAAACAGTCTCACCCGACTATTCCATCTTAAAACATACAGCCTCACCTGGAAGTCAAAACTGCTTTACCAAAACTTGACTCAGATACCAGGGCCCTGCCAATCTGGCATTTGCAGCCTAGGGGAGCAGGTCATAGCCAAATAGTCTCACCCGATTATTCCATCTTAAAACATACAACCTTACCTGGAAGTTAAAACTGCTTTACCAAAACTTCTCTCAGATACCATGAGCCCTGCCAATTTGGCATTGCAACCTAGAGGTGCAGGTCAAAGCCAGATAGTCTCACCAGACTATTTAATCTTAAAGCATACAGCCTAACCTGGAAGTCAGAACTGCTTAGCCAAAACTTGTTTCAGATACCAGGACCCCTGCCAATCTGGCATTTGCAGCCTAGGGGAGCTAGTCAAAGCCAAATAGTCTCACCCGACTGTTAAGTCTTAAAACATATAGCCTCACCTGGAAGTCAAAACAGCTTACCCAAAACTTGACTCAGATACCAGGAGGCCCGCCAATCTGGCATTTGCAGCCTAGGTGAACAAGTCAAAGCCAAACAGTCTCACCCGACTATTTAGTCTGAAAACATACAGCCTCACCTGGAAGTCAAAACTGCTTTACCAAAACTTGTCTCATATACCATGAGCCTTGCCAATCTGGTATTTGCAGCCTAGGTGGGCTAGTCAAAGTCAAACAGTCTCCCCCGACTTTTCCATCTTAAAACATACAGCCTCACTTGGAAGTCAAAACTGCTTACCCGAAACTTGTCTCGGATGCCAGGAGCCCTGCCAATTTGGCATTTGCAGCCTAGGGGAGCTAGTCAAAGACAAATAGTCTCACCCGACTATTTAGTCTGAAAACATACAGCCTCACCTGGAAGTCAAAACTGCTTTACCAAAACTTGTCTCAGATACCAGGGCCCTGCCAATCTGGCATTTGCAGCCCAGGGGAGCAGGTCATAGCCAAATAGTCTCACCCGACTATTCCATCTTAAAACATACAACCTTACCTGGAAGTTAAAACTGCTTTACCAAAACTTGTCTTAGATACCAGGTGTTTGTGGGGGTGGCGTCAGATAAATAATGCTTGGTTGTTATTGAAGAAAAGCACTTCATGAGAATTTTTCGGCTGCATGTAACAAACTCTGAATTTTTAAGTGAAATGACATATTTTTGGTTGGAGTTATGGAGGTGGAAAGGAGACCATACGGAGAGTGCTGCGCGTATCTGGGATCGTATTAGTGAGTGAGTCTCCCTCAGTGAGGGAGTCTGTCTCACTGAGTGACTCTCTCACACTGAGTGAGGCTCAGTCAATGCTGTGTTCAGACAAGCAATGAACTGGCATGAACATTCTCCCCCCCTGGCAATATGCAGATTGAAGGATTCCTATTGCGTGCATGTGCCAGAGAGTATCCATCCAAACTTAGTATTTTGAGCCATCGGCAGACCGCCTTGGCTCGGGAGGATACCCGGTAGGATGATGTCTGTGTAGACGTCGGCGCTGAGTATCAAAGGTACTGGAGATGGACGGAACCAGTCATTGTCCGCCAAAACGACGTTGAAGTCAAAACTGCTTTGCCAAAACTTATCTCAGATACCAGGAGCATTGTCAATCTGGCATTTGCAGCCTGGGGGAGCTAGTCAAAGCCAAATAGTAGGGCAGCTGGTCAAAATAGTCTCACCCGACTATTCCATCTTAAAACATACAGCCTCACCTGGACGTCAAAACTGCTTTGCCAAAACTTGTCTCAGATACCAGGAGCATTGCCAATCTGGCATTTGCAGCCTGGGGGAGCTAGTCAAAGCCAAATAGTCTCACCCGACTATTAAGTCTTAAAACACACAGCCTCGCCTGGAAGTCAAACCTGCTTCACCAAAACCTTACTCAGATACCAGGCCCCGGCCAATCTGGCATATGCAGCTTAGGGGAGCTGGTCAAAATAGTCTCACCCGACTATTCCATCTTAAAACATACAGCCTCACCTGGAAGTCAAAACAGCTTACCCAAAACTTGTCTCATATACCATGAGCCTTGCCAATCTGGCATTTGCAGCCTAGGTGGGCTAGTCAAAGTCAATCAGTCTCACCCGACTATTCCATCTTCAAACATACGGCCTCACCTGGACGTCAAAACTGCTTTGCCAAAACTTGTCCAGATACCAGGAGCCCTGCCAATCTGGCATTTGCAGCCTAGGGGAGCAGGTTATAGCCAAATAGTCTCACCCGACTATTCCATCTTAAAACATACAGCCTCACCTGGACGTCAAAACTGCTTTGCCAAAACTTGTCTCAGATACCAGGAGCATTGCCAATCTGGCATTTGCAGCCTGGGGGAGCTAGTCAAAGCCAAATAGTCTCACCCGACTATTAAGTCTTAAAACACACAGCCTCGCCTGGAAGTCAAACCTGCTTCACCAAAACCTTACTCAGATACCAGGCCCCGGCCAATCTGGCATATGCAGCTTAGGGAGCTGGTCAAAATAGTCTCACCCGACTATTCCATCTTAAAACATACAGCCTCACCTGGAAGTCAAAACAGCTTACCCAAAACTTGTCTCATATACCATGAGCCTTGCCAATCTGGCATTTGCAGCCTAGGTGGGCTAGTCAAAGTCAATCAGTCTCACCCGACTATTCCATCTTCAAACATACGGCCTCACCTGGACGTCAAAACTGCTTTGCCAAAACTTGTCCAGATACCAGGAGCCCTGCCAATCTGGCATTTGCAGCCTAGGGGAGCTAGTCAAAGCCAAATAGTCTCACCCGACTATTAAGTCCTAAAATATACAGAATCACCTGGAAGTCAAAGCTGGTTCACCCAAACTTAACTCAGATACTAGGACCCCTGCCAATCTGGCATTTGCAGCCTAGGGGAGCAAGTCAAAGCCAAATAGTCTCCCCCGACTTTCCCATCTTAAAACATACAGCCTCACTTGGAAGTCAAAACTGCTTACCCAAAACTTGACCAGATACCAGGACCCCTGCCAATTTGGCATTTGCAGCTTAGGGGAGAAAGTCAATGCCAAATAGTCTCACCCGACTATTCCATCTTAAAACATACAGCCTCACCTGGAAGTCAAAACAGCTTACCCAAAACTTGTCTCATATACCATGAGCCTTGCCAATCTGGCATTTGCAGCCTAGGTGGGCTAGTCAAAGTCAATCAGTCTCACCCGACTATTCCATCTTCAAATATACGGCCTCACCTGGACGTCAAAACTGCTTTGCCAAAACTTGTCTCAGATACCAGGAGCCCTGCCAATCTGGCATTTGCAGCCTAGGGGAGCAGGTCATCGCCAAATAGTCTCACCCGACTATTCCATCTTAAAACATACAGCCTCACCTGGACGTCAAAACTGCTTTGCCAAAACTTGTCTCAGATACCAGGAGCATTGCCAATCTGGCATTTGCAGCCTAGGGGAGCTAGTCAAAGCCAAATAGTCTCACCCGACTATTAAGTCTTAAAACACACAGCCTCGCCTGGAAGTCAAACCTGCTTCACCAAAACCTTACTCAGATACCAGGCCCCGGCCAATCTGGCATATGCAGCTTAGGGGTGCTGGTCAAAATAGTCTCACCCGACTATTCCATCTTAAAACATACAGCCTCACCTGGAAGTCAAAACAGCTTACCCAAAACTTGTCTCATATACCATGAGCCTTGCCAATCTGGCATTTGCAGCCTAGGTGGGCTAGTCAAAGTCAATCAGTCTCACCCGACTATTCCATCTTCAAACATACGGCCTCACCTGGACGTCAAAACTGCTTTGCCAAAACTTGTCCAGATACCAGGAGCCCTGCCAATCTGGCATTTGCAGCCTAGGGGAGCAGGTTATAGCCAAATAGTCTCACCCGACTATTCCATCTTAAAACATACAGCCTCACCTGGACGTCAAAACTGCTTTGCCAAAACTTGTCTCAGATACCAGGAGCATTGCCAATCTGGCATTTGCAGCCTGGGGGAGCTAGTCAAAGCCAAATAGTCTCACCCGACTATTAAGTCTTAAAACACACAGCCTCACCTGGAAGTCAAACCTGCTTCACCAAAACCTTACTCAGATACCAGGCCCCGGCCAATCTGGCATATGCAGCTTAGGGGTGCTGGTCAAAATAGTCTCACCCGACTATTCCATCTTAAAACATACAGCCTCACCTGGAAGTCAAAACAGCTTACCCAAAACTTGTCTCATATACCATGAGCCTTGCCAATCTGGCATTTGCAGCCTAGGTGGGCTAGTCAAAGTCAATCAGTCTCACCCGACTATTCCATCTTAAAACATACAGCCTCACCTGGAAGTCAAAACAGCTTACCCAAAACTTATCTCATATACCATGAGCCTTGCCAATCTGGCATTTGCAGCCTAGGTGGGCTAGTCAAAGTCAATCAGTCTCACCCGACTATTCCATCTTCAAACATACGGCCTCACCTGGACGTCAAAACTGCTTTGCCAAAACTTGTCCAGATACCAGGACCCCTGCCAATCTGGCATTTGCAGCCTAGGGGAGCTAGTCAAAGCCAAATAGTCTACCCCGACTTTTCCATCTTAAAACATACAGCTTCACCTGGAAGTCAGAACTGCTTACCCAAAACTTGACTCAGATACCAGGAGCCCCGCCAATCTGGCATTTGCAGCCTAGGCGAACTAGTCAAAGCCAAATAATCTCACCCGACTATTTAGTCTTAAAACATACGGCCTCACCTAAAGTAAAACTGCTTACCCAAAACTTGTCTCAGATACCAGGACCCCTGCTAATCTGTCATTTGCATGCTAGGGGAGCTAGTCAAAGCCAAATAGTCTCACCCGACTATTCCATCTGAAAACATACAGCCTCACCTGGAATTCAAAACTGCTTACCCAAAACTCGTCTCAGATAACAGGAGCCCAGCCAATCTGGCATTTTCAGCTTAGGTGAGCAAGTCAAAGACAAGCAGTCTCACCCGACTATTCCATCTTAAAACATACAGCCTCACCTGGACGTCACAACTGCTTTGCCAAAACTTGTCACAGATACCAGGAGCCCCGCCAATCTGGCATTTGCAGCCTAGGGGAGCAGGTTATATCCAAATAGTCTCACCCGGCTATTCCATCTTAAAACATACAGCCTCACCTGGGCGTCAAAACTGCTTTGCCAAAACTTGTCTCAGATACCAGGAGCATTGCCAATCTGGCATTTGCAGCCTGGGAGAGCTAGTCAAAGCCAGATAGTCTCACCCGACTATTTAGTCTTAAAACAGACAGCCTCACCTGGAAGTCAAAACTGCTTTGCCAAAACTGGTCAAAGTAGTCTCACCCGACTATTCCATCTTAAAACACACAGCCTCACCTGGAAGTCAAAACTGCTTTGCCCTGCCAATTTGGCATTTGCAGCCTAGGGGAGCTAGTCAAAGACAAATAGTCTCACCCGACTATTAAGTCTTAAAACATACAGCCTTACCTGGAAGTCAAAACTGCTTTACCAAAACTTGTCTCGGATACCAGGAGCCCTACCAGCTTGGCATTTGCAGCCTAGGGGAGCTACTCAAAGCCAAATAGTCTCACCCGACTAATTAGTCTTAAAACAGACAGCCTCACCAGGAAGTCAAAACTGCTTTGCCAAAACTTGTCTCAGATACCAGGAGCATTGTCAATCTGGCATTTGCAGCCTGGGGGAGCTAGTCAAAGCCAAATAGTAGGGGGAGCTGGTCAAAATAGTCTCACCCGACTATTCCATCTTAAAACACACAGCCTCACCTGGAAGTCAAAACTGCTTTACCAAAACTTGTCACAGATACCAGGAGCCCCGCCAATCTGGCATTTGCAGCTTAGGGGAGCAGGTTATAGCCAAATAGTCTCACCCGACTATTCCATCTTAAAACATACAGCCTCACCTGGACGTCAAAACTGCTTTGCCAAAACTTGTCTCAGATACCAGGAGTCCTGCCAATTTGGCATTTGCAGCCTAGGGGAGCTAGTCAAAGACAAATAGTCTCACCCGACTATTAAGTCTTAAAACATACAGCCTCACCTGGAAGTCAAAACAGCTTTGCCAAAACTTAACTCAGATACCAGGAGCCCTGCCAATTTGGCATTTGCAGCCTAGGGGAGCTAGTCAAAGCCAAATAGTCTCACCCGACTATTTAGTCTTAAAACATACAGCCTCACCTGGAAGTCAAAACTGCTTACCCAAAACTTGTCTCAGATACCAGGAGCATTGTCAATCTGGCATTTGCAGCCTGGGGGAGCTAGTCAAAGCCAAATAGTCTCACCCGACTATTAAGTCTTCAAACATACAGCCTCACCTGGAAGTCAAAGCTGCTTCACCAAAACCTGACTCAGATACCAGGCCCCTGCCAATCTGGCATATGCAGCTTAGGGGAGCTGGTCAAAATAGTCTCACCCGACTATTCCATCTTAAAACACACAGCTTCACCTAGAAGTCAAAACTGCTTACCCAAAACTTGTCTCATATACCAGGGCCCTGCCAATCTGGCATTTGCAGCCTAGGGGAGCAGGTCATAGCCAAATAGTCTCACCCGACTATTCCATCTTAAAACATACAACCTTACCTGGAAGTTAAAACTGCTTTACCAAAACTTCTCTCAGATACCAGGAGCCCCGCCAATCTGGCATTTGCAGCCTAGGGGAGCTAGTCAAAGCCAAATAGTCTCACCCGACTATTAAGTCCTAAAATATACAGAATCACCTGGAAGTCAAAGCTGGTTCACCCAAACTTAACTCAGATACCAAGACCCTGCCAATCTGGCATTTTCAGCCCTAGGGGAGCTAGTCAAAGCCAAATAGTCTCACCCGACTTTTCCATCTTAAAACGTACAGCCTCACTTGGAAGTCAAAACTGCTTACCCAAAACTTGTCCAGATACCAGGACCCCTGCTAATCTGGCATTTGCAGCTTAGGGAGAAAGTCAAAGCCAAATAGTCTCACCCGAATATTCCATCTTAAAACATACAGCCTCACCTGGAAGTCAAAACAGCTTACCCAAAACTTGTCTCAGATACCAGGAGCCCCGCCAATCTGGCATTTGCAGCCTAGGGGAGCTAGTCAAAGCCAAATAGTCTCACCCGATTGTTAAGTCTTAAAACATACAGCCTCACCTGGAAGTCAAAACAGCTTACCCAAAACTTGTCTCAGATACCAGGGCCCTGCCAATCTGGCATTTTCAGCCTAGGGGAGCAGGTCATAGCCAAATAGTCTCACCCGACTATTCCATCTTAAAACATACAACCTTACCTGGAAGTTAAAACTGCTTTACCAAAACTTCTCTCAGATACCAGGAGCCCCGCCAATTTGGCATTTGCAGCCTAGGGGAGCTAGTCAAAGCCAAATAGTCTCACCCGATTGTTAAGTCTTAAAACATACAGCCTAACCTGGATGTCAGAACTGCTTACCCAAAACTTGTCTCAGATACCAGGGCCCTGCCAATCTGGCATTTGCAGCCTAGGGGAGCAGGTCATAGCCAAATAGTCTCACCCGACTATTCCATCTTAAAACATACAACCTTACCTGGAAGTTAAAACTGCTTTACCAAAACTTCTCTCAGATACCAGGAGCCCTGCCAATTTGGCATTGCAACCTAGAGGTGCAGGTCAAAGCCAAATAGTCTCACCAGACTATTTAATCTTAAAGCATACAGCCTAACCTGGAAGTCAGAACTGCTTACCCAAAACTTGTTTCAGATACCAGGACCCCTGCCAATCTGGCATTTGCAGCCTAGGGGAGCTAGTCAAAGCCAAATAGTCTCACCCGACTGTTAAATCTTAAAACATATAGCCTCACCTGGAAGTCAAAACAGCTTACCCAAAACTTAACTCAGAGTCCAGGAGGCCCGCCAATCTGGCATTTGCAGCCTAGGTGAACAAGTCAAAGCCAAACAGTCTCACCCGACTTATCCATCTTAAAACATACAGCCCCATCTGGCCGCCAAAATTACTTTAGCAACACTTGTCTCAGATACCAGGAGCCCCGCCAATCTGGCATTTGCAGCCTAGGGGAGCAGGTTATAGCCAAATAGTCTCACCCGACTATTCCATCTTAAAACATACAGCCTCACCTGGAAGTAAAAACTGCTTTACCAAAACTTGTCTCGGATACCAGGAGCCCTGCCAATTTGGCATTTGCAGCCTAGGGGAGCTAGTCAAAGCCAAATAGTCTCACCCGACTATCAAGTCTTAAAACACACAGCCTCACATGGAAGTCAAAGCTGCTTCACCAAAACCTGACTCAGATACCAGGCCCCCTGCCAATCTGGCATATGCAGCTTAGAGGAGCTGGTCAAAATAGTCTCACCCGACTATTCCATCTTAAAACACACAGCCTCACCTGGAAGTAAAAACTGCTTTACCAAAACTTGTCTCGGATACCATGAGCCCTGCCAATTTGGCATTTGCAGCCTAGGGGAGCTAGTCAAAGCCAAATAGTCTCACCCGATTGTTAAGTCTTAAGATATACAGCCTCACCTGGAAGTGAAAACAGCTCATCCAAAACTTGACTCAGATACCAGCAGCCCCGCCAATTTGACATTTGCAGCCTAGGTGAACAAGTCAAAGCCAAACAGTCTCACCCGACCTTTCCATCTTAAAACATACAGCCTTATCTGGAAGTCAAAGCTGCTTCACCAAAACCTGACTCAGATACCCGACTATTCCATCTTAAAACATACAACCTAACCTGGAAGTTAAAACTGCTTTACCAAAACTTCTCTCAGATACCATGAGCCCTGCCAATTTGGCATTGCAACCTAGAGGTGCAGGTCAAAGCCAAATAGTCTCACCAGACTATTCCATCTTAAAGCATACAGCCTAACCTGGAAGTCAGAACTGCTTACCCCAAACTTGTTTCAGATACCAGGACCCCTGCCAATCTGGCATTTGCAGGCTAGGGGAGCTAGTCAAAGCCAAATAGTCTCACCCGACTTTTCCATCTTTAAACATACAGCCTCACTTGGAAGTCAAAACTGCTTATCCAAAACTTGTCCAGATACCAGGACCCCTGCTAATCTGGCATTTGCAGCTTTGGGGAGAAAGTCAAAGCCAAATAGTCTCACCCGACCTTTCCATCTTAAAACATACAGCCTTATCTGGAAGTCAAAGCTGCTTCACCAAAACCTGACTCAGATACCCGACTATTCCATCTTAAAACATACAACCTAACCTGGAAGTTAAAACTGCTTTACCAAAATTTCTCTCAGATACCATGAGCCCTGCCAATTTGGCATTGCAACCTAGAGGTGCAGGTCAAAGCCAAATAGTCTCACCCGACTGTTAAGTCTTAAAACATATAGCCTCACCTGGAAGTCAAAACAGCTTACCCAAAACTTGACTCAGAGTCCAGGAGGCCCGCCAATCTGGCATTTGCAGCCTAGGTGAACAAGTCAAAGCCAAACAGTCTCACCCGACTTATCCATCTTAAAACATACAGCCCCATCTGGCCGCCAAAATTACTTTAGCAACACTTGTCTCAGATACCAGGAGACCCGCCAATCTGGCATTTGCAGCCTAGGGGAGCAGGTTATAGCCAAATAGTCTCACCCGACTATTCCATCTGAAAACATACAGCCTCACCTAAAAGTCAAAACTGCTTTACCAAAACTTGTCTCGGATACCAGGAGCCCTGCCAATTTGGCATTTGCAGCCTAGGGGAGCTAGTCAAAGCCAAATAGTCTCACCCGACTATCAAGTCTTAAAACACACAGCCTCACATGGAAGTCAAAGCTGCTTCACCAAAACCTGACTCAGATACCAGGCCCCTGCCAATCTGGCATATGCAGCTTAGAGGAGCTGGTCAAAATAGTCTCACCCGACTATTCCATCTTAAAACACACAGCCTCACCTGGAAGTAAAAACTGCTTTACCAAAACTTGTCTCGGATACCAGGAGCCCTGCCAATTTGGCATTTGCAGCCTAGGGGAGCTAGTCAAAGCCAAATAGTCTCACCCGATTGTTTAGTCTTAAGATATACAGCCTCACCTGGAAGTGAAAACAGCTCATCCAAAACTTGACTCAGATACCGTCAGCCCCGCCAATCTGGCATTTGCAGCCTAGGTGAACAAGTCAAAGCCAAACAGTCTCACCCGACCTTTCCATCTTAAAACATACAGCCTTATCTGGAAGTCAAAGCTGCTTCACCAAAACCTGACTCAGATACCCGACTATTCCATCTTAAAACATACAACCTAACCTGGAAGTTAAAACTGCTTTACCAAAACTTCTCTCAGATACCATGAGCCCTGCCAATTTGGCATTGCAACCTAGAGGTGCAGGTCAAAGCCAAATAGTCTCACCAGACTATTCCATCTTAAAGCATACAGCCTAACCTGGAAGTCAGAACTGCTTACCCCAAACTTGTTTCAGATACCAGGACCCCTGCCAATCTGGCATTTGCAGGCTAGGGGAGCTAGTCAAAGCCAAATAGTCTCACCCGACTGTTAAGTCTTAAAACATATAGCCTCACCTGGAAGTCAAAACAGCTTACCCAAAACTTGACTCAGATACCAGGAGGCCCGCCAATCTGGCATTTGCAGCCTAGGTGAACAAGTCAAAGCCAAACAGTCTCACCCGACTATTTAGTCTGAAAACATACAGCCTCACCTGGAAGTCAAAACTGCTTTACCAAAACTTGTCTCATATACCATGAGCCTTGCCAATCTGGTATTTGCAGCCTAGGTGGGCTAGTCAAAGTCAAACAGTCTCCCCCGACTTTTCCATCTTAAAACATACAGCCTCACTTGGAAGTCAAAACTGCTTACCCGAAACTTGTCTCGGATGCCAGGAGCCCTGCCAATTTGGCATTTGCAGCCTAGGGGAGCTAGTCAAAGACAAATAGTCTCACCCGACTATTTAGTCTGAAAACATACAGCCTCACCTGGAAGTCAAAACTGCTTTACCAAAACTTGTCTCAGATACCAGGGCCCTGCCAATCTGGCATTTGCAGCCCAGGGGAGCAGGTCATAGCCAAATAGTCTCACCCGACTATTCCATCTTAAAACATACAACCTTACCTGGAAGTTAAAACTGCTTTACCAAAACTTGTCTTAGATACCAGGTGTTTGTGGGGGTGGCGTCAGATAAATAATGCTTGGTTGTTATTGAAGAAAAAGCACTTCATGAGAATTTTTCGGCTGCATGTAACAAACTCTGAATTTTTAAGTGAAATGACATATTTTTGGTTGGAGTTATGGAGGTGGAAAGGAGACCATACGGAGAGTGCTGCGCGTATCTGGGATCGTATTAGTGAGTGAGTCTCCCTCAGTGAGGGAGTCTGTCTCACTGAGTGACTCTCTCACACTGAGTGAGGCTCAGTCAATGCTGTGTTCAGACAAGCAATGAACTGGCATGAACATTCTCCCCCCCTGGCAATATGCAGATTGAAGGATTCCTATTGCGTGCATGTGCCAGAGAGTATCCATCCAAACTTAGTATTTTGAGCCATCGGCAGACCGCCTTGGCTCGGGAGGATACCCGGTAGGATGATGTCTGTGTAGACGTCGGCGCTGAGTATCAAAGGTACTGGAGATGGACGGAACCAGTCATTGTCCGCCAAAACGACGTTGAAGTCAAAACTGCTTTGCCAAAACTTATCTCAGATACCAGGAGCATTGTCAATCTGGCATTTGCAGCCTGGGGGAGCTAGTCAAAGCCAAATAGTAGGGCAGCTGGTCAAAATAGTCTCACCCGACTATTCCATCTTAAAACATACAGCCTCACCTGGACGTCAAAACTGCTTTGCCAAAACTTGTCTCAGATACCAGGAGCATTGCCAATCTGGCATTTGCAGCCTGGGGGAGCTAGTCAAAGCCAAATAGTCTCACCCGACTATTAAGTCTTAAAACACACAGCCTCGCCTGGAAGTCAAACCTGCTTCACCAAAACCTTACTCAGATACCAGGCCCCGGCCAATCTGGCATATGCAGCTTAGGGGAGCTGGTCAAAATAGTCTCACCCGACTATTCCATCTTAAAACATACAGCCTCACCTGGAAGTCAAAACAGCTTACCCAAAACTTGTCTCATATACCATGAGCCTTGCCAATCTGGCATTTGCAGCCTAGGTGGGCTAGTCAAAGTCAATCAGTCTCACCCGACTATTCCATCTTCAAACATACGGCCTCACCTGGACGTCAAAACTGCTTTGCCAAAACTTGTCCAGATACCAGGAGCCCTGCCAATCTGGCATTTGCAGCCTAGGGGAGCAGGTTATAGCCAAATAGTCTCACCCGACTATTCCATCTTAAAACATACAGCCTCACCTGGACGTCAAAACTGCTTTGCCAAAACTTGTCTCAGATACCAGGAGCATTGCCAATCTGGCATTTGCAGCCTGGGGGAGCTAGTCAAAGCCAAATAGTCTCACCCGACTATTAAGTCTTAAAACACACAGCCTCGCCTGGAAGTCAAACCTGCTTCACCAAAACCTTACTCAGATACCAGGCCCCGGCCAATCTGGCATATGCAGCTTAGGGGAGCTGGTCAAAATAGTCTCACCCGACTATTCCATCTTAAAACATACAGCCTCACCTGGAAGTCAAAACAGCTTACCCAAAACTTGTCTCATATACCATGAGCCTTGCCAATCTGGCATTTGCAGCCTAGGTGGGCTAGTCAAAGTCAATCAGTCTCACCCGACTATTCCATCTTCAAACATACGGCCTCACCTGGACGTCAAAACTGCTTTGCCAAAACTTGTCCAGATACCAGGAGCCCTGCCAATCTGGCATTTGCAGCCTAGGGGAGCTAGTCAAAGCCAAATAGTCTCACCCGACTATTAAGTCCTAAAATATACAGAATCACCTGGAAGTCAAAGCTGGTTCACCCAAACTTAACTCAGATACTAGGACCCCTGCCAATCTGGCATTTGCAGCCTAGGGGAGCAAGTCAAAGCCAAATAGTCTCCCCCGACTTTCCCATCTTAAAACATACAGCCTCACTTGGAAGTCAAAACTGCTTACCCAAAACTTGACCAGATACCAGGACCCCTGCCAATTTGGCATTTGCAGCTTAGGGGAGAAAGTCAATGCCAAATAGTCTCACCCGACTATTCCATCTTAAAACATACAGCCTCACCTGGAAGTCAAAACAGCTTACCCAAAACTTGTCTCATATACCATGAGCCTTGCCAATCTGGCATTTGCAGCCTAGGTGGGCTAGTCAAAGTCAATCAGTCTCACCCGACTATTCCATCTTCAAATATACGGCCTCACCTGGACGTCAAAACTGCTTTGCCAAAACTTGTCTCAGATACCAGGAGCCCTGCCAATCTGGCATTTGCAGCCTAGGGGAGCAGGTCATCGCCAAATAGTCTCACCCGACTATTCCATCTTAAAACATACAGCCTCACCTGGACGTCAAAACTGCTTTGCCAAAACTTGTCTCAGATACCAGGAGCATTGCCAATCTGGCATTTGCAGCCTAGGGGAGCTAGTCAAAGCCAAATAGTCTCACCCGACTATTAAGTCTTAAAACACACAGCCTCGCCTGGAAGTCAAACCTGCTTCACCAAAACCTTACTCAGATACCAGGCCCCGGCCAATCTGGCATATGCAGCTTAGGGGAGCTGGTCAAAATAGTCTCACCCGACTATTCCATCTTAAAACATACAGCCTCACCTGGAAGTCAAAACAGCTTACCCAAAACTTGTCTCATATACCATGAGCCTTGCCAATCTGGCATTTGCAGCCTAGGTGGGCTAGTCAAAGTCAATCAGTCTCACCCGACTATTCCATCTTCAAACATACGGCCTCACCTGGACGTCAAAACTGCTTTGCCAAAACTTGTCCAGATACCAGGAGCCCTGCCAATCTGGCATTTGCAGCCTAGGGGAGCAGGTTATAGCCAAATAGTCTCACCCGACTATTCCATCTTAAAACATACAGCCTCACCTGGACGTCAAAACTGCTTTGCCAAAACTTGTCTCAGATACCAGGAGCATTGCCAATCTGGCATTTGCAGCCTGGGGGAGCTAGTCAAAGCCAAATAGTCTCACCCGACTATTAAGTCTTAAAACACACAGCCTCACCTGGAAGTCAAACCTGCTTCACCAAAACCTTACTCAGATACCAGGCCCCGGCCAATCTGGCATATGCAGCTTAGGGGAGCTGGTCAAAATAGTCTCACCCGACTATTCCATCTTAAAACATACAGCCTCACCTGGAAGTCAAAACAGCTTACCCAAAACTTGTCTCATATACCATGAGCCTTGCCAATCTGGCATTTGCAGCCTAGGTGGGCTAGTCAAAGTCAATCAGTCTCACCCGACTATTCCATCTTAAAACATACAGCCTCACCTGGAAGTCAAAACAGCTTACCCAAAACTTATCTCATATACCATGAGCCTTGCCAATCTGGCATTTGCAGCCTAGGTGGGCTAGTCAAAGTCAATCAGTCTCACCCGACTATTCCATCTTCAAACATACGGCCTCACCTGGACGTCAAAACTGCTTTGCCAAAACTTGTCCAGATACCAGGACCCCTGCCAATCTGGCATTTGCAGCCTAGGGGAGCTAGTCAAAGCCAAATAGTCTACCCCGACTTTTCCATCTTAAAACATACAGCTTCACCTGGAAGTCAGAACTGCTTACCCAAAACTTGACTCAGATACCAGGAGCCCCGCCAATCTGGCATTTGCAGCCTAGGCGAACTAGTCAAAGCCAAATAATCTCACCCGACTATTTAGTCTTAAAACATACGGCCTCACCTAAAGTAAAACTGCTTACCCAAAACTTGTCTCAGATACCAGGACCCCTGCTAATCTGTCATTTGCATGCTAGGGGAGCTAGTCAAAGCCAAATAGTCTCACCCGACTATTCCATCTGAAAACATACAGCCTCACCTGGAATTCAAAACTGCTTACCCAAAACTCGTCTCAGATAACAGGAGCCCAGCCAATCTGGCATTTTCAGCTTAGGTGAGCAAGTCAAAGACAAGCAGTCTCACCCGACTATTCCATCTTAAAACATACAGCCTCACCTGGACGTCACAACTGCTTTGCCAAAACTTGTCACAGATACCAGGAGCCCCGCCAATCTGGCATTTGCAGCCTAGGGGAGCAGGTTATATCCAAATAGTCTCACCCGGCTATTCCATCTTAAAACATACAGCCTCACCTGGGCGTCAAAACTGCTTTGCCAAAACTTGTCTCAGATACCAGGAGCATTGCCAATCTGGCATTTGCAGCCTGGGAGAGCTAGTCAAAGCCAGATAGTCTCACCCGACTATTTAGTCTTAAAACAGACAGCCTCACCTGGAAGTCAAAACTGCTTTGCCAAAACTGGTCAAAGTAGTCTCACCCGACTATTCCATCTTAAAACACACAGCCTCACCTGGAAGTCAAAACTGCTTTGCCCTGCCAATTTGGCATTTGCAGCCTAGGGGGAGCTAGTCAAAGACAAATAGTCTCACCCGACTATTAAGTCTTAAAACATACAGCCTTACCTGGAAGTCAAAACTGCTTTACCAAAACTTGTCTCGGATACCAGGAGCCCTACCAGCTTGGCATTTGCAGCCTAGGGGAGCTACTCAAAGCCAAATAGTCTCACCCGACTAATTAGTCTTAAAACAGACAGCCTCACCTGGAAGTCAAAACTGCTTTGCCAAAACTTGTCTCAGATACCAGGAGCATTGTCAATCTGGCATTTGCAGCCTGGGGGAGCTAGTCAAAGCCAAATAGTAGGGGAGCTGGTCAAAATAGTCTCACCCGACTATTCCATCTTAAAACACACAGCCTCACCTGGAAGTCAAAACTGCTTTACCAAAACTTGTCACAGATACCAGGAGCCCCGCCAATCTGGCATTTGCAGCTTAGGGGAGCAGGTTATAGCCAAATAGTCTCACCCGACTATTCCATCTTAAAACATACAGCCTCACCTGGACGTCAAAACTGCTTTGCCAAAACTTGTCTCAGATACCAGGAGTCCTGCCAATTTGGCATTTGCAGCCTAGGGGAGCTAGTCAAAGACAAATAGTCTCACCCGACTATTAAGTCTTAAAACATACAGCCTCACCTGGAAGTCAAAACAGCTTTGCCAAAACTTAACTCAGATACCAGGAGCCCTGCCAATTTGGCATTTGCAGCCTAGGGGAGCTAGTCAAAGCCAAATAGTCTCACCCGACTATTTAGTCTTAAAACATACAGCCTCACCTGGAAGTCAAAACTGCTTACCCAAAACTTGTCTCAGATACCAGGAGCATTGTCAATCTGGCATTTGCAGCCTGGGGGCTAGTAGTCAAAGCCAAATAGTCTCACCCGACTATTAAGTCTTCAAACATACAGCCTCACCTGGAAGTCAAAGCTGCTTCACCAAAACCTGACTCAGATACCAGGCCCCTGCCAATCTGGCATATGCAGCTTAGGGGAGCTGGTCAAAATAGTCTCACCCGACTATTCCATCTTAAAACACACAGCTTCACCTAGAAGTCAAAACTGCTTACCCAAAACTTGTCTCATATACCAGGGCCCTGCCAATCTGGCATTTGCAGCCTAGGGGAGCAGGTCATAGCCAAATAGTCTCACCCGACTATTCCATCTTAAAACATACAACCTTACCTGGAAGTTAAAACTGCTTTACCAAAACTTCTCTCAGATACCAGGAGCCCCGCCAATCTGGCATTTGCAGCCTAGGGGAGCTAGTCAAAGCCAAATAGTCTCACCCGACTATTAAGTCCTAAAATATACAGAATCACCTGGAAGTCAAAGCTGGTTCACCCAAACTTAACTCAGATACCAAGACCCTGCCAATCTGGCATTTTCAGCCTAGGGGAGCTAGTCAAAGCCAAATAGTCTCACCCGACTTTTCCATCTTAAAACGTACAGCCTCACTTGGAAGTCAAAACTGCTTACCCAAAACTTGTCCAGATACCAGGACCCCTGCTAATCTGGCATTTGCAGCTTAGGGGAGAAAGTCAAAGCCAAATAGTCTCACCCGAATATTCCATCTTAAAACATACAGCCTCACCTGGAAGTCAAAACAGCTTACCCAAAACTTGTCTCAGATACCAGGAGCCCCGCCAATCTGGCATTTGCAGCCTAGGGGAGCTAGTCAAAGCCAAATAGTCTCACCCGATTGTTAAGTCTTAAAACATACAGCCTCACCTGGAAGTCAAAACAGCTTACCCAAAACTTGTCTCAGATACCAGGGCCCTGCCAATCTGGCATTTTCAGCCTAGGGGAGCAGGTCATAGCCAAATAGTCTCACCCGACTATTCCATCTTAAAACATACAACCTTACCTGGAAGTTAAAACTGCTTTACCAAAACTTCTCTCAGATACCAGGAGCCCCGCCAATTTGGCATTTGCAGCCTAGGGGAGCTAGTCAAAGCCAAATAGTCTCACCCGATTGTTAAGTCTTAAAACATACAGCCTAACCTGGATGTCAGAACTGCTTACCCAAAACTTGTCTCAGATACCAGGGCCCTGCCAATCTGGCATTTGCAGCCTAGGGGAGCAGGTTATAGCCAAATAGTCTCACCCGACTATTCCATCTTAAAACATACAACCTTACCTGGAAGTTAAAACTGCTTTACCAAAACTTCTCTCAGATACCAGGAGCCCTGCCAATTTGGCATTGCAACCTAGAGGTGCAGGTCAAAGCCAAATAGTCTCACCAGACTATTTAATCTTAAAGCATACAGCCTAACCTGGAAGTCAGAACTGCTTACCCAAAACTTGTTTCAGATACCAGGACCCCTGCCAATCTGGCATTTGCAGCCTAGGGGAGCTAGTCAAAGCCAAATAGTCTCACCCGACTGTTAAATCTTAAAACATATAGCCTCACCTGGAAGTCAAAACAGCTTACCCAAAACTTAACTCAGAGTCCAGGAGGCCCGCCAATCTGGCATTTGCAGCCTAGGTGAACAAGTCAAAGCCAAACAGTCTCACCCGACTTATCCATCTTAAAACATACAGCCCCATCTGGCCGCCAAAATTACTTTAGCAACACTTGTCTCAGATACCAGGAGCCCCGCCAATCTGGCATTTGCAGCCTAGGGGAGCAGGTTATAGCCAAATAGTCTCACCCGACTATTCCATCTTAAAACATACAGCCTCACCTGGAAGTAAAAACTGCTTTACCAAAACTTGTCTCGGATACCAGGAGCCCTGCCAATTTGGCATTTGCAGCCTAGGGGAGCTAGTCAAAGCCAAATAGTCTCACCCGACTATCAAGTCTTAAAACACACAGCCTCACATGGAAGTCAAAGCTGCTTCACCAAAACCTGACTCAGATACCAGGCCCCTGCCAATCTGGCATATGCAGCTTAGAGGAGCTGGTCAAAATAGTCTCACCCGACTATTCCATCTTAAAACACACAGCCTCACCTGGAAGTAAAAACTGCTTTACCAAAACTTGTCTCGGATACCATGAGCCCTGCCAATTTGGCATTTGCAGCCTAGGGGAGCTAGTCAAAGCCAAATAGTCTCACCCGATTGTTAAGTCTTAAGATATACAGCCTCACCTGGAAGTGAAAACAGCTCATCCAAAACTTGACTCAGATACCAGCAGCCCCGCCAATTTGACATTTGCAGCCTAGGTGAACAAGTCAAAGCCAAACAGTCTCACCCGACCTTTCCATCTTAAAACATACAGCCTTATCTGGAAGTCAAAGCTGCTTCACCAAAACCTGACTCAGATACCCGACTATTCCATCTTAAAACATACAACCTAACCTGGAAGTTAAAACTGCTTTACCAAAACTTCTCTCAGATACCATGAGCCCTGCCAATTTGGCATTGCAACCTAGAGGTGCAGGTCAAAGCCAAATAGTCTCACCAGACTATTCCATCTTAAAGCATACAGCCTAACCTGGAAGTCAGAACTGCTTACCCCAAACTTGTTTCAGATACCAGGACCCCTGCCAATCTGGCATTTGCAGGCTAGGGGAGCTAGTCAAAGCCAAATAGTCTCACCCGACTTTTCCATCTTTAAACATACAGCCTCACTTGGAAGTCAAAACTGCTTATCCAAAACTTGTCCAGATACCAGGACCCCTGCTAATCTGGCATTTGCAGCTTTGGGGAGAAAGTCAAAGCCAAATAGTCTCACCCGACCTTTCCATCTTAAAACATACAGCCTTATCTGGAAGTCAAAGCTGCTTCACCAAAACCTGACTCAGATACCCGACTATTCCATCTTAAAACATACAACCTAACCTGGAAGTTAAAACTGCTTTACCAAAATTTCTCTCAGATACCATGAGCCCTGCCAATTTGGCATTGCAACCTAGAGGTGCAGGTCAAAGCCAAATAGTCTCACCCGACTGTTAAGTCTTAAAACATATAGCCTCACCTGGAAGTCAAAACAGCTTACCCAAAACTTGACTCAGAGTCCAGGAGGCCCGCCAATCTGGCATTTGCAGCCTAGGTGAACAAGTCAAAGCCAAACAGTCTCACCCGACTTATCCATCTTAAAACATACAGCCCCATCTGGCCGCCAAAATTACTTTAGCAACACTTGTCTCAGATACCAGGAGACCCGCCAATCTGGCATTTGCAGCCTAGGGGAGCAGGTTATAGCCAAATAGTCTCACCCGACTATTCCATCTGAAAACATACAGCCTCACCTAAAAGTCAAAACTGCTTTACCAAAACTTGTCTCGGATACCAGGAGCCCTGCCAATTTGGCATTTGCAGCCTAGGGGAGCTAGTCAAAGCCAAATAGTCTCACCCGACTATCAAGTCTTAAAACACACAGCCTCACATGGAAGTCAAAGCTGCTTCACCAAAACCTGACTCAGATACCAGGCCCCTGCCAATCTGGCATATGCAGCTTAGAGGAGCTGGTCAAAATAGTCTCACCCGACTATTCCATCTTAAAACACACAGCCTCACCTGGAAGTAAAAACTGCTTTACCAAAACTTGTCTCGGATACCAGGAGCCCTGCCAATTTGGCATTTGCAGCCTAGGGGAGCTAGTCAAAGCCAAATAGTCTCACCCGATTGTTTAGTCTTAAGATATACAGCCTCACCTGGAAGTGAAAACAGCTCATCCAAAACTTGACTCCAGATACCGTCAGCCCCGCCAATCTGGCATTTGCAGCCTAGGTGAACAAGTCAAAGCCAAACAGTCTCACCCGACCTTTCCATCTTAAAACATACAGCCTTATCTGGAAGTCAAAGCTGCTTCACCAAAACCTGACTCAGATACCCGACTATTCCATCTTAAAACATACAACCTAACCTGGAAGTTAAAACTGCTTTACCAAAACTTCTCTCAGATACCATGAGCCCTGCCAATTTGGCATTGCAACCTAGAGGTGCAGGTCAAAGCCAAATAGTCTCACCAGACTATTCCATCTTAAAGCATACAGCCTAACCTGGAAGTCAGAACTGCTTACCCCAAACTTGTTTCAGATACCAGGACCCCCTGCCAATCTGGCATTTGCAGGCTAGGGGAGCTAGTCAAAGCCAAATAGTCTCACCCGACTTTTCCATCTTTAAACATACAGCCTCACTTGGAAGTCAAAACTGCTTATCCAAAACTTGTCCAGATACCAGGACCCCTGCTAATCTGGCATTTGCAGCTTTGGGGAGAAAGTCAAAGCCAAATAGTCTCACCAGACTATTTAATCTTAAAGCATACAGCCTAACCTGGAAGTCAGAACTGCTTACCCAAAACTTGTCTCAGATACCAGGAGCCCTGCCAATCTGGCATTTGCAGCCTAAGGGAGCTAGTCAAAGCCAAATAGTCTCACCCGACTATTAAGTCCTAAAATATACAGAATCACCTGGAAGTCAAAGCTGGTTCACCCAAACTTAATTCAGATACCAGGACCCCTGCCAATCTGGCATTTTCAGCCTAGGGGAGCTAGTCAAAGCCAAATAGTCTCCCCCGACTTTTCCATCTTAAAACATACAGCCTCACCTGGAAGTAAAAACAGCTTACCCAAAACTTGACTCAGATACCAGGGCCCTGCCAATCTGGCATTTGCAGCCTAGGGGAGCAGGTCATAGCCAAATAGTCTCACCCGATTATTCCATCTTAAAACATACAACCTTACCTGGAAGTTAAAACTGCTTTACCAAAACTTCTCTCAGATACCAGGAGCCCTGCCAATTTGGCATTGCAACCTAGAGGTGCAGGTCAGAGCCAGATAGTCTCACCAGACTATTTAATCTTAAAGCATACAGCCTAACCTGGAAGTCAGAACTGCTTAGCCAAAACTTGTTTCAGATACCAGGACCCCTGCCAATCTGGCATTTGCAGCCTAGGGGAGCTAGTCAAAGCCAAATAGTCTCACCCGACTGTTAAGTCTTAAAACATATAGCCTCACCTGGAAGTCAAAACAGCTTACCCAAAACTTGACTCAGATACCAGGAGGCCCGCCAATCTGGCATTTGCAGCCTAGGTGAACAAGTCAAAGCCAAACAGTCTCACCCGACTTATCCATCTTAAAACATACAGCCCCATCTGGCCGCCAAAATTACTTTAGCAACTCTTGTCTCAGATACCAGGAGCCCCGCCAATCTGGCATTTGCAGCCTAGGGGAGCAGGTTATAGCCAAATAGTCTCACCCGACTATTTCATCTTAAAACATACAGCCTCACCTGGACGTCAAAAGTGCTTTGCCAAAACTTGTCTCAGATACCAGGAGCATTGCCAATCTGGCATTTGCAGCCTGGGGGAGCTAGTCAAAGCCAAATAGTCTCACCCGACTCTTAAGTCTTAAAACACACAGCCTCACCTGGAAGTCAAACCTGCTTCACCAAAACCTTACTCAGATACCAGGCCCCGGCCAATCTGGCATATGCAGCTTAGGGGAGCTGGTCAAAATAGTCTCACCCGACTATTCCATCTTAAAACACACAGCCTCACCTGGAAGTAAAAACTGCTTTACCAAAACTTGTCTCGGATACCAGGAGCCCTGCCAATTTGGCATTTGCAGCCAAGGGGAGGTAGTCAAAGCCAAATAGTCTCACCCGACTATTCCATCTTAAAACATACAGCCTCACCTGGAAGTCAAAACAGCTCATCCAAAACTTGACTCAGATACCAGCAGCCCCGCCAATTTGGCATTTGCAGCCAAGGTGAACAAGTCAAAGCCAAACAGTCTCACCCGACCTTTCCATCTTAAAACATACAGCCTCATCTGGAAGTTAAAGCTGCTTCACCAAAACCTGACTCAGATACCAGGCCCCTGCCAATCTGGCATTTGCAGCTTAGGGGAGCTGGTCAAAATAGTCTCACCCGACTATTCAATCTTAAAACATACAACCTTACCTGGAAGTTAAAACTGCTTTACCAAAACTTCTCTCAGATACCAGGAGCCCTGCCAATTTGGCATTGCAACCTAGAGGTGCAGGTCAAAGCCAAATAGTCTCACCAGACTATTTAATCTTAAAGCATACAGCCTAACCTGGAAGTCAGAACTGCTTACCCAAAACTTGTCTCAGATACCAGGAGCCCTGCCAATCTGGCATTTGCAGCCTAGGGGAGCTAGTCAAAGCCAAATAGTCTCACCCGACTATTTAGTCTTAAAACATACAGCCTCACCTAAAGTAAAACTGCTTACCCAAAACTCGTCTCAGATACCAGGAGCCCCGCCAATCTGTCATTCGCATCCTATGGGGAGCTAGTCAAAGCCAAATAGTCTCACCGGACTATTTAATCTTAAAACATACAGCCTTACCTGGCCGTCAAAACTGCTTTACCAAAACTTGTCTCAGATACCAAGACCCCTGCCAATCTGGCTTTTGCAGCCTAGGGGAGCTAGTCAAAGCCAAAAGTCTCACCCGACTATTTAGTTTGAAAACATACAGCTTCTCCTGGAAGTCAAAACTGCTTACCCAAAACTTGACTCAGATACCAGGAGCCTCGCCAATCTGGCATTTGCAGCATAGGTGAACAAGTCAAAGATAAACAGTCTCACACGACCTTTCCATCTTAAAACATACAGCCCCATCTGACCGCCAAATTCGCTTTAGCAAAACTTGTCTCAGATACCAGGAGCCCCGTTAATCTGGCATTTGCAGCTTCGGGGAGCTAGTCAAGGTCAAATAGCTTCACCCGATTTTTTAGTCTTAAATCATACAGCCTCATCTGGAAGTCAAAACTGCTTCACCAAAACTTGTCTCAGATACCAGGAGCCCTGCCAATTTGCCATTTCTCACTGGACTATTTAATCTTAAAAAAAATATACAGCCTTACCAGAACGTCAAAACTGTTTTACCAAAACTTGTCTCAGATACCAAGACCCCTGCCAATCTGGCTTTTGCAGCTTAGGGGAGCTAGTTAAAGCCAAATGGTCTCACCCGACTTTTTAATCTTAAAACATGCAGCCTCGATTGGAGGTCAAGACTGCTTCACCAAAACTTGTCTCAGATACCAGGAGCCCTGCAAATCTGACATTTGCAGCTTAGGGGAGAAAGTCAAAGCCAAATAGTCTCACCCGACTATTCCATCTTAAAACATACAGCCTCACCTGGAAGTCAAAACAGCTTACCCAAAACTTGTCTCATATACCATAAGCCTTGCCAATCTGGCATTTGCAGCCTAGGTGGGCTAGTCAAAGTCAAACAGTCTCACCCGACTATTCCATCTTAAAACATACAGCCTCACCTAAAAGTCAAAACTGCTTTACCAAAACTTGTCTCAGATACCAGGGCCCTGCCAATCTGGCATTTGCAGCCTAGGGGAGCAGGTCATAGCCAAATAGTCTCACCCGACTATTCCATCTTAAAACATACAACCTTACCTGAAAGTTAAAACTGCCTTACCAAAACTTCTCTCAGATACCAGGAGCCCTGCCAATTTGGCATTGCAACCTAGACGTGCAGGTCAAAGCCAAATAGTCTCACCAGACTATTTAATCTTAAAGCAAACAGCCTCACCTGGACGTCAAAACTGCTTTGGCAAAACTTGTCTCAGATACCAGGAGCATTGCCAATCTGGCATTTGCAGCCTGGGGGAGCTAGTCAAAGCCAAATAGTCTCACCCGACCTTTCCATCTTAAAACATACAGCCTCATCTGGAAGTTAAAGCTGCTTCACCAAAACCTGACTCAGATACCAGGCCCCTGCCAATCTGGCATTTGCAGCTTAGGGGAGCTGGTCAAAATAGTCTCACCCGACTATTCCATCTTAAAACATACAACCTTACCTGAAAGTTAAAACTGCCTTACCAAAACTTCTCTCAGATACCAGGAGCCCTGCCAATTTGGCATTGCAACCTAGACGTGCAGGTCAAAGCCAAATAGTCTCACCAGACTATTTAATCTTAAAGCAAACAGCCTCACCTGGACGTCAAAACTGCTTTGGCAAAACTTGTCTCAGATACCAGGAGCATTGCCAATCTGGCATTTGCAGCCTGGGGGAGCTAGTCAAAGCCAAATAGTCTCACCCGACCTTTCCATCTTAAAACATACAGCCTCATCTGGAAGTTAAAGCTGCTTCACCAAAACCTGACTCAGATACCAGGCCCCTGCCAATCTGGCATTTGCAGCTTAGGGGAGCTGGTCAAAATAGTCTCACCCGACTATTAAGTCTTAAAACACACAGCCTCACCTGGAAGTGAAAACAGCTCATCCAAGACTTGACTCAGATACCAGCAGCCCCGCCAATTTGGCATTTGCAGCCAAGGTGAACAAGTCAAAGCCAAACAGTCTCACCCGACCTTTCCATCTTAAAACATACAGCCTCATCTGGAAGTTAAAGCTGCTTCACCAAAACCTGACTCAGATACCAGGCCCCTGCCAATCTGGCATTTGCAGCTTAGGGGAGCTGGTCAAAATAGTCTCACCCGACTATTCCATCTTAAAACATACAACCTAACCTGGAAGTTAAAACTGCTTTACCAAAACTTCTCTCAGATACCATGAGCCCTGCCAATTTGTCATTGCAACCTAGAGGTGCAGGTCAAAGCCAAATAGTCTCACCAGACTATTCCATCTTAAAAGCATACAGCCTAACCTGGAAGTCAGAACTGCTTACCCAAAACTTGTCTCAGATACCAGGAGCCCTGCCAATCTGGCATTTGCAGCCTAGGGGAGCTAGTCAAAGCCAAATAGTCTCCCCCGACTTTTCCATCTTAAAACATACAGCCTCACTTGGAAGTCAAAACTGCTTACCCAAAACTTGTCTCGGATACCAGGAGCCCTGCCAATTTGGCATTTGCAGCCTAGGGGAGCTAGTCAAAGCCAAATAGTCTCACCCGACTATTTAGTCTTAAAACAGACAGCCTCACCTGGAAGTCAAAACTGCTTTGCCAAAACTTGTCTCAGATACCAGGAGCATTGTCAATCTGGCATTTGCAGCCTGGGGGAGCTAGTCAAAGCCAAATAGTAGGGCAGCTGGTCAAAATAGTCTCACCCGACTATTCCATCTTAAAACACACAGCCTCACCTGGAAGTCAAAACTGCTTTACCAAAACTTGTCACAGATACCAGGAGCCCCGCCAATCTGGCATTTGCAGCTTAGGGGAGCAGGTTATAGCCAAATAGTCTCACCCGACTATTCCATCTTAAAACATACAACCTTACCTGAAAGTTAAAACTGCCTTACCAAAACTTCTCTCAGATACCAGGAGCCCTGCCAATTTGGCATTGCAACCTAGACGTGCAGGTCAAAGCCAAATAGTCTCACCAGACTATTTAATCTTAAAGCAAACAGCCTCACCTGGACGTCAAAACTGCTTTGGCAAAACTTGTCTCAGATACCAGGAGCATTGCCAATCTGGCATTTGCAGCCTGGGGGAGCTAGTCAAAGCCAAATAGTCTCACCCGACTATTTAGTCTTAAAACAGACAGCCTCACCTGGAAGTCAAAACTGCTTTGCCAAAACTTGTCTCAGATACCAGGAGCATTGTCAATCTGGCATTTGCAGCCTGGGGGAGCTAGTCAAAGCCAAATAGTAGGGGAGCTGGTCAAAATAGTCTCACCCGACTATTCCATCTTAAAACACACAGCCTCACCTGGAAGTCAAAACTGCTTTACCAAAACTTGTCACAGATACCAGGAGCCCCGCCAATCTGGCATTTGCAGCTTAGGGGAGCAGGTTATAGCCAAATAGTCTCACCCGACTATTCCATCTTAAAACATACAGCCTCACCTGGACGTCAAAACTGCTTTGCCAAAACTTGTCTCAGATACCAGGAGTCCTGCCAATTTGGCATTTGCAGCCTAGGGGGAGCTAGTCAAAGACAAATAGTCTCACCCGACTATTAAGTCTTAAAACATACAGCCTCACCTGGAAGTCAAAACAGCTTTGCCAAAACTTAACTCAGATACCAGGAGCCCTGCCAATTTGTCATTGCAACCTAGAGGTGCAGGTCAAAGCCAAATAGTCTCACCAGACTATTCCATCTTAAAGCATACAGCCTAACCTGGAAGTCAGAACTGCTTACCCAAAACTTGTCTCAGATACCAGGAGCCCTGCCAATCTGGCATTTGCAGCCTAGGGGAGCTAGTCAAAGCCAAATAGTCTCTCCCGACTTTTCCATCTTAAAACATACAGCCTCACTTGGAAGTCAAAACTGCTTACGCAAAACTTGTCTCGGATACCAGGAGCCCTGCCAATTTGGCATTTGCAGCTTAGGGGAGCTAGTCAAAGCCAAATAGTCTCACCCGACTATTTAGTCTTAAAACAGACAGCCTCACCTGGAAGTCAAAACTGCTTTGCCAAAACTTGTCTCAGATACCAGGAGCATTGTCAATCTGGCATTTGCAGCCTGGGGGAGCTAGTCAAAGCCAAATAGTAGGGCAGCTGGTCAAAATAGTCTCACCCGACTATTCCATCTTAAAACACACAGCCTCACCTGGAAGTCAAAACTGCTTTACCAAAACTTGTCACAGATACCAGGAGCCCCGCCAATCTGGCATTTGCAGCTTAGGGGAGCAGGTTATAGCCAAATAGTCTCACCCGACTATTCCATCTTAAAACATACAACCTTACCTGAAAGTTAAAACTGCCTTACCAAAACTTCTCTCAGATACCAGGAGCCCTGCCAATTTGGCATTGCAACCTAGACGTGCAGGTCAAAGGCAAATAGTCTCACCAGACTATTTAATCTTAAAGCAAACAGCCTCACCTGGACGTCAAAACTGCTTTGGCAAAACTTGTCTCAGATACCAGGAGCATTGCCAATCTGGCATTTGCAGCCTGGGGGAGCTAGTCAAAGCCAAATAGTCTCACCCGACTATTTAGTCTTAAAACAGACAGCCTCACCTGGAAGTCAAAACTGCTTTGCCAAAACTTGTCTCAGATACCAGGAGCCCTGCCAATCTGGCATTTGCAGCCTAGGTGGGCTAGTCAAAGTCAAACAGTCTCACCCGACTATTCCATCTTAAAACATACAGCATCACCTGGAAGTCAAAACTGCTTTACCAAAACTTGTCTCAGATACCAGGGCCCTGCCAATCTGGCATTTGCAGCCTAGGGGAGCAGGTCATAGCCAAATAGTCTCACCCAACTATTCCATCTTAAAACATACAACCTTACCTGGAAGTTAAAACTGCTTTACCAAAACTTCTCTCAGATACCAGGAGCCCTGCCAATCTGGCATTTGCAGCCTAGGGGAGCTAGTCAAAGCCAAAAAGTCTCACCCGACTATTAAAACCTAAAATATACAGAATCACCTGGAAGTCAAAGCTGGTTCACTCAAACTTAACTCAGATACCAAGACCCTGCCAATCTGGCATTTTCAGCCTAGGGGAGCTAGTCAAAGCCAAATAGTCTCACCCGACTTTTCCATCTTAAAACATACAGCCTCACTTGGAAGTCAAAACTGCTTACCCAAAACTTGTCCAGATACCAGGACCCCTGCTAATCTGGCATTTGCAGCTTAGGGGAGAAAGTCAAAGCCAAATAGTCTCACCCGAATATTCCATCTTAAAACATACAGCCTCACCTGGAAATCAAAACAGCTTACCCAAAACTTGTCTCAGATACCAGGAGCCCCGCCAATCTGGCATTTGCAGCCTAGGGGAGCTAGTCAAAGCCAAATAGTCTCACCCGATTGTTAAGTCTTAAAACATACAGCCTCACCTGGAAGTCAAAACAGCTTACCCAAAACTTGTCTCAGATACCAGGGCCCTGCCAATCTGGCATTTGCAGCCTAGGGGAGCAGGTCATAGCCAAATAGTCTCACCCGACTATTCCATCTTAAAACATACAACCTTACCTGGAAGTTAAAACTGCTTTACCAAAACTTCTCTCAGATACCAGGAGCCCCGCCAATTTGGCATTGCAACCTAGAGGTGCAGGTCAAAGCCAAATAGTCTCACCCGACTATTTAGTCTGAAAACATAGAGCCTCACCTGGACGTCAAAGCTGCTTTACCAAAACTTGTCCAGATACCAGGACCCCTGCTAATCTGGCATTTGCAGCTTAGGGGAGAAAGTCAAAGCCAAATAGTCTCACCCGAATATTCCATCTTAAAACATACAGCCTCACCTGGAAATCAAAACAGCTTACCCAAAACTTGTCTCAGATACCAGGAGCCCCGCCAATCTGGCATTTGCAGCCTAGGGGAGCTAGTCAAAGCCAAATAGTCTCACCCGATTGTTAAGTCTTAAAACATACAGCCTCACCTGGAAGTCAAAACTGCTTACCCAAAACTTGTCCAGATACCAGGACCCCTGCTAATCTGGCATTTGCAGCTTAGGGGAGCTAGTCAAAGACAAATAGTCTCACCCGATTGTTAAGTCTTAAAACATACAGCCTAACCTGGAAGTCAGAACTGCTTACCCAAAACTTGTCTCAGATACCAGGGCCCTGCCAATCTGGCATTTGCAGCCTAGGGGAGCAGGTCATAGCCAAATAGTCTCACCCGACTATTCCATCTTAAAACATACAACCTTACCTGGAAGTTAAAACTGCTTTACCAAAACTTCTCTCAGATACCAGGAGCCCTGCCAATTTGGCATTGCAACCTAGAGGTGCAGGTCAAAGCCAAATAGTCTCACCCGATTGTTAAGTCTTAAAACATACAGCCTCACCTGGAAGTCAAAACAGCTTACCCAAAACTTGTCTCAGATACCAGGGCCCTGCCAATCTGGCATTTGCAGCCTAGGGGAGCAGGTCATAGCCAAATAGTCTCACCCGACTATTCAACCTTAAAACATACAGCCTCACCTGGACGTCAAAACTGCTTTACCAAAACATGTCTCAAATACCAGGAGCCCCGCAAATCTGGAATTTGCAGCCTAGGGGAGCTAGTCAAAGCCAAATAGTCTCACCCGATTGTTAAGTCTTAAAACATACAGCCTAACCTGGAAGTCAGAACTGCTTACCCAAAACTTGTTTCAGATACCAGGACCCCTGCCAATCTGGCATTTGCAGCCTAGGGGAGCTAGTCAAAGCCAAATAGTCTCACCGGACTGTTAAGTCTTAAAACATATAGCCTCACCTGGAAGTCAAAACAGCTTACCCAAAACTTGACTCAGAGTCCAGGAGGCCCGCCAATCTGGCATTTGCAGCCTAGGTGAACAAGTCAAAGCCAAACAGTCTCACCCGACTTATCCATCTTAAAACATACAGCCCCATCTGGCCGCCAAAATTACTTTAGCAACACTTGTCTCAGATACCAGGAGCCCCGCCAATCTGGCATTTGCAGCCTAGGGGAGCAGGTTATAGCCAAATAGTCTCACCCGACTATTCCATCTTAAAACATACAGCCTCACCTGGAAGTAAAAACTGCTTTACCAAAACTTGTCTCGGATACCAGGAGCCCTGCCAATTTGGCATTTGCAGCCTAGGGTAGCTAGTCAAAGCCAAATAGTCTCACCCGATTATTTAGTCTTAAGATATACAGCATCACCTGGAAGTGAAAACAGCTCATCCAAAACTTGACTCAGATACCAGCAGCCCCGCCAATTTGGCATTTGCAGCCTAGGTGAACAAGTCAAAGCCAAACAGTCTCACCCGACCTTTCCATCTTAAAACATACAGCCTTATCTGGAAGTCAAAGCTGCTTCACCAAAACCTGACTCAGATACCCGACTATTCCATCTTAAAACATACAACCTAACCTGGAAGTTAAAACTGCTTTACCAAAACTTCTCTCAGATACCATGAGCCCTGCCAATTTGGCATTGCAACCTAGAGGTGCAGCTCAAAGCCAAATAGTCTCACCAGACTATTCCATCTTAAAGCATACAGCCTAACCTGGAAGTCAGAACTGCTTACCCAAAACTTGTCTCAGATACCAGGAGCCCTGCCAATCTGACATTTGCAGCCTAGGGGAGCTAGTCAAAGCCAAATAGTCTCCCCCGTCTTTTCCATCTTAAAACATACAGCCTCACTTGGAAGTCAAAACTGCTTACCCGAAACTTGTCTCGGATACCAGGAGCCCTGCCAATTTGGCATTTGCAGCCTAGGGGAGCTAGTCAAAGCCAAATAGTCTCACCCGATTATTTAGTCTTAAAACATACAGCCTTACCTGGAAGTCAAAGCTGGTTCATCCAAACTTAACTCAGATACCAGGACCCCTGCCAATCTGGCATTTTCAGTCTAGGGGAGCTTGTCAAAGCCAAATAGCCTCACCCCACTTTTCAATCTTTAAACATACAGCCTCACTTGGAAGTCAAAACTGCTTACCCAAAACTTGTCCAGATACCAGGACCCCTGCTAATCTGGCATTTGCAGCTTTGGGGAGAAAGTCAAAGCCAAATAGTCTCACCAGACTATTTAATCTTAAAGCATACAGCCTAACCTGGAAGTCAGAACTGCTTACCCCAAACTTGTTTCAGATACCAGGACCCCTGCCAATCTGGCATTTGCAGGCTAGGGGAGCTAGTTAAAGCCAAATAGTCTCACCCGACTTTTCCATCTTTAAACATACAGCCTCACTTGGAAGTCAAAACTGCTTATCCAAAACTTGTCCAGATACCAGGACCCCTGCTAATCTGGCATTTGCAGCTTTGGGGAGAAAGTCAAAGCCAAATAGTCTCACCAGACTTTTTAATCTTAAAGCATACAGCCTAACCTGGAAGTCAGAACTGCTTACCCAAAACTTGTCTCAGATACCAGGAGCCCTGCCAATCTGGCATTTGCAGCCTAAATGAGCTAGTCAAAGCCAAATAGTCTCACCCGACTATTAAGTCCTAAAATATACAGAATCACCTGGAAGTCAAAGCTGGTTCACCCAAACTTAACTCAGATACCAGGACCCCTGCCAATCTGGCATTTTCAGCCTAGGGGAGCTAGTCAAAGCCAAATAGTCTCCCCCGACTTTTCCATCTTAAAACATACAGCCTCACCTGGAAGTAAAAACAGCTTACCCAAAACTTGTCTCATATACCATGAGCCTTGCCAATCTGGCATTTGCAGCCTAGGTGGGCTAGTCAAAGTCAAACAGTCTCACCCGACTATTCCATCTTAAAACATACAGCCTCACCTGGAAGTCAAAACTGCTTTACCAAAACTTGACTCAGATACCAGGGCCCTGCCAATCTGGCATTTGCAGCCTAGGGGAGCAGGTCATAGCCAAATAGTCTCACCCGATTATTCCATCTTAAAACATACAACCTTACCTGGAAGTTAAAACTGCTTTACCAAAACTTCTCTCAGATACCAGGAGCCCTGCCAATTTGGCATTGCAACCTAGAGGTGCAGGTCAAAGCCAAATAGTCTCACCCGACTGTTAAGTCTTAAAACATATAGCCTCACCTGGAAGTCAAAACAGCTTACCCAAAACTTGACTCAGATACCAGGAGGCCCGCCAATCTGGCATTTGCAGCCTAGGTGAACAAGTCAAAGCCAAACAGTCTCACCCGACTTATCCATCTTAAAACATACAGCCCCATCTGGCCGCCAAAATTACTTTAGCAACACTTGTCTCAGATACCAGGAGCCCCGCCAATCTGGCATTTGCAGCCTAGGGGAGCAGGTTATAGCCAAATAGTCTCACCCGACTATTCCATCTTAAAACATACAGCCTCACCTGGACGTCAAAACTGCTTTGCCAAAACTTGTCTCAGATACCAGGAGCATTGCCAATCTGGCATTTGCAGCCTGGGGGAGCTAGTCAAAGCCAAATAGTCTCACCCGACTATTAAGTCTTAAAACACACAGCCTCACCTGGAAGTCAAACCTGCTTCACCAAAACCTTACTCAGATACCAGGCCCCGGCCAATCTGGCATATGCAGCTTAGGGGAGCTGGTCAAAATAGTCTCACCCGACTATTCCATCTTAAAACACATAGCCTCACCTGGAAGTAAAAACTGCTTTACCAAAACTTGTCTCGGATACCAGTAGCCCTGCCAATTTGGCATTTGCAGCCTAGGGGAGGTAGTCAAAGCCAAATAGTCTCACCCGACTATTCCATCTTAAAACATACAGCCTCACCTGGAAGTCAAAACAGCTCATCCAAAACTTGACTCAGATACCAGCAGCCCCGCCAATTTGGCATTTGCAGCCAAGGTGAACAAGTCAAAGCCAAACAGTCTCACCCGACCTTTTCATCTTAAAACATACAGCCTCATCTGGAAGTTAAAGCTGCTTCACCAAAACCTGACTCAGATACCAGGCCCCTGCCAATCTGGCATTTGCAGCTTAGGGGAGCTGGTCAAAATAGTCTCACCCGACTATTCAATCTTAAAACATACAACCTTACCTGGAAGTTAAAACTGCTTTACCAAAACTTCTCTCAGATACCAGGAGCCCTGCCAATTTGGCATTGCAACCTAGAGGTGCAGGTCAAAGCCAAATAGTCTCACCAGACTATTTAATCTTAAAGCATACAGCCTAACCTGGAAGTCAGAACTGCTTACCCAAAACTTGTCTCAGATACCAGGAGCCCTGCCAATCTGGCATTTGCAGCCTAGGGGAGCTAGTCAAAGCCAAATAGTCTCACCCGACTATTTAGTCTTAAAACATACAGCCTCACCTAAAGTAAAACTGCTTACCCAAAACTCGTCTCAGATACCAGGAGCCCTGCCAATCTGTCATTCGCATCCTATGGGAGCTAGTCAAAGCCAAATAGTCTCACCGGACTATTTAATCTTAAAACATACAGCCTTACCTGGCCGTCAAAACTGCTTTACCAAAACTTGTCTCAGATACCAAGACCCCTGCCAATCTGGCTTTTGCAGCCCTAGGGAGCTAGTCAAAGCCAAAAGTCTCACCCGACTATTTAGTCTGAAAACATACAGCTTCTCCTGGAAGTCAAAACTGCTTACCCAAAACTTGACTCAGATACCAGGAGCCTCGCCAATCTGGCATTTGCAGCATAGGTGAACAAGTCAAAGATAAACAGTCTCACACGACCTTTCCATCTTAAAACATACAGCCCCATCTGACCGCCAAATTCGCTTTAGCAAAACTTGTTTCAGATACCAGGAGCCCCGTTAATCTGGCATTTGCAGCTTCGGGGAGCTAGCCAAGGTCAAATAGCTTCACCCGATTTTTTAGTCTTAAATCATACAGCCTCATCTGGAAGTCAAAACTGCTTCACCAAAACTTGTCTCAGATACCAGGAGCCCTGCCAATTTGCCATTTCTCACTGGACTATTTAATCTTAAAATAAAAATATACAGCCTTACCAGAACGTCAAAACTGTTTTACCAAAACTTGTCTCAGATACCAAGACCCCTGCCAATCTGGCTTTTGCAGCTTAGGGGAGCTAGTTAAAGCCAAATGGTCTCACCCGACTTTTTAATCTTAAAACATGCAGCCTCGATTGGAGGTCAAGACTGCTTCACCAAAACTTGTCTCAGATACCAGGAGCCCTGCAAATCTGACATTTGCAGATTAGGGGAGAAAGTCAAAGCCAAATAGTCTCACCCGACTATTCCATCTTAAAACATACAGCCTCACCTGGAAGTCAAAACAGCTTACCCAAAACTTGTCTCATATACCATACGCCTTGCCAATCTGGCATTTGCAGCCTAGGTGGGCTAGTCAAAGTCAAACAGTCTCACCCGACTATTCCATCTTAAAACATGCAGCCTCACCTAAAAGTCAAAACTGCTTTACCAAAACTTGTCTCAGATACTAGGCCCCTGCCAATCTGGCATTTGCAGCCTAGGGGAGCAGGTCATAGCCAAATAGTCTCACCCGACTATTCCATCTTAAAACATACAACCTTACCTGAAAGTTAAAACTGCCTTACCAAAACTTCTCTCAGATACCAGGAGCCCTGCCAATTTGGCATTGCAACCTAGACGTGCAGGTCAAAGCCAAATAGTCTCACCAGACTATTTAATATTAAAGCAAACAGCCTCACCTGGACGTCAAAACTGCTTTGGCAAAACTTGTCTCAGATACCAGGAGCATTGCCAATCTGGCATTTGCAGCCTGGGGGAGCTAGTCAAAGCCAAATAGTCTCACCCGACTATTAAGTCTTAAAACACACAGCCTCACCTGGAAGTGAAAACAGCTCATCCAAGACTTGACTCAGATACCAGCAGCCCCGCCAATTTGGCATTTGCAGCCTAGGTGAACAAGTCAAAGCCAAACAGTCTCACCCGACCTTTCCATCTTAAAACATACAGCCTTATCTGGAAGTCAAAGCTGCTTCACCAAAACCTGACTCAGATACCAGGCCCCTGCCAATCTGGCATTTGCAGCTTAGGGGAGCTGGTCAAAATAGTCTCACCCGACTATTCCATCTTAAAACATACAACCTAACCTGGAAGTTAAAACTGCTTTACCAAAACTTCTCTCAGATACCATGAGCCCTGCCAATTTGTCATTGCAACCTAGAGGTGCAGGTCAAAGCCAAATAGTCTCACCAGACTATTCCATCTTAAAGCATACAGCCTAACCTGGAAGTCAGAACTGCTTACCCAAAACTTGTCTCAGATACCAGGAGCCCTGCCAATCTGGCATTTGCAGCCTAGGGGAGCTAGTCAAAGCCAAATAGTCTCCCCGACTTTTCCATCTTAAAACATACAGCCTCACTTGGAAGTCAAAACTGCTTACCCAAAACTTGTCTCGGATACCAGGAGCCCTGCCAATTTGGCATTTGCAGCCTAGCGGAGCTAGTCAAAGCCAAATAGTCTCACCCGATTATTTAGTCCTAAAACATACAGCCTTACCTGGAAGTCAAAGCTGGTTCACCCAAACTTAACTCAGATACCAGGACCCCTGCCAATCTGGCATTTTCAGCCTAGGGGAGCTAGTCAAAGCCAAATAGCCTCCCCCACTTTTCCATCTTTAAACATACAGCCTCACTTGGAAGTCAAAACTGCTTACCCAAAACTTGTCCAGATACCAGGACCCCTGCTAATCTGGCATTTGCAGCTTTGGGGAGAAAGTCAAAGCCAAATAGTCTCACCAGACTATTTAATCTTAAGCATACAGCCTAACCTGGAAGTCAGAACTGCTTACCCCAAACTTGTTTCAGATACCAGGACCCCTGCCAATCTGGCATTTGCAGGCTAGGGGAGCTAGTCAAAGCCAAATAGTCTCACCCGACTTTTCCATCTTTAAACATACAGCCTCACTTGGAAGTCAAAACCGCTTATCCAAAACTTGTCCAGATACCAGGACCCCTGCTAATCTGGCATTTGCAGCTTTGGGGAGAAAGTCAAAGCCAAATAGTCTCACCAGACTATTTAATCTTAAAGCATACAGCCTAACCTGGAAGTCAGAACTGCTTACACAAAACTTGTCTCAGATACCAGGAGCCCTGCCAATCTGGCATTTGCAGCCTAAGGGAGCTAGTCAAAGCCAAATAGTCTCACCCGACTATTAAGTCCTAAAATATACAGAATCACCTGGAAGTCAAAGCTGGTTCACCCAAACTTAACTCAGATATCATTATCCCTGCCAATCTGGCATTTTCAGCCTAGGGGAGCTAGTCAAAGCCAAATAGTCTCCCCCGACTTTTCCATCTTAAAACATACAGCCTCACCTGGAAGTCAGAACAGCTTACCCAAAACTTGTCTCATATACCATGAGCCTTGCCAATCTGGCATTTGCAGCCTAGGTGGGCTAGTCAAAGTCAAACAGTCTCACCCGACTATTCCATCTTCAAACATACAGCCTTACCTGGAAGTTAAAACTGCTTTACCAAAACTTCTCTCAGATACCAGGAGCCCTGCCAATTTGGCATTGCAACCTAGAGGTGCAGGTCAAAGCCAAATAGTCTCACCAGACTATTTAATCTTAAAGCATACAGCCTAACCTGGAAGTCAGAACTGCTTACCCAAAACTTGTCTCAGATACCAGGAGCCCTGCCAATCTGGCATTTGCAGCCTAGGGGAGCTAGTCAAAGCCAAATAGTCTCACCCGACTATTTAGTCTTAAAACATACAGCCTCACCTAAAGTAAAACTGCTTACCCAAAACTCGTCTCAGATACCAGGAGCCCCGCCAATCTGTCATTCGCATCCTATGGGAGCTAGTCAAAGCCAAATAGTCTCACCGGACTATTTAATCTTAAAACATACAGCCTTACCTGGCCGTCAAAACTGCTTTACCAAAACTTGTCTCAGATACCAAGACCCCTGCCAATCTGGCTTTTGCAGCCTAGGGGAGCTAGTCAAAGCCAAAAGTCTCACCCGACTATTTAGTCTGAAAACATACAGCTTCTCCTGGAAGTCAAAACTGCTTACCCAAAACTTGACTCAGATACCAGGAGCCTCGCCAATCTGGCATTTGCAGCATAGGTGAACAAGTCAAAGATAAACAGTCTCACACGACCTTTCCATCTTAAAACATACAGCCCCATCTGACCGCCAAATTCGCTTTAGCAAAACTTGTCTCAGATACCAGGAGCCCCGTTAATCTGGCATTTGCAGCTTCGGGGAGCTAGTCAAGGTCAAATAGCTTCACCCGATTTTTTAGTCTTAAATCATACAGCCTCATCTGGAAGTCAAAACTGCTTCACCAAAACTTGTCTCAGATACCAGGAGCCCTGCCAATTTGCCATTTCTCACTGGACTATTTAATCTTAAGAATAATATACAGCCTTACCAGAACGTCAAAACTGTTTTACCAAAACTTGTCTCAGATACCAAGACCCCTGCCAATCTGGCTTTTGCAGCTTAGGGGAGCTAGTTAAAGCCAAATGGTCTCACCCGACTTTTTAATCTTAAAACATGCAGCCTCGATTGGAGGTCAAGACTGCTTCACCAAAACTTGTCTCAGATACCAGGAGCCCTGCAAATCTGACATTTGCAGCTTAGGGGAGAAAGTCAAAGCCAAATAGTCTCACCCGACTATTCCATCTTAAAACATACAGCCTCACCTGGACGTCAAAACAGTTTACCCAAAACTTGTCTCATATACCATAAGCCTTGCCAATCTGGCATTTGCAGCCTAGGTGGGCTAGTCAAAGTCAAACAGTCTCACCCGACTATTCCATCGTAAAACATGCAGCCTCACCTGGAAGTCAAAACTGCTTTACCAAAACTTGTCTCAGATACCAGGGCCCTGCCAATCTGGCATTTGCAGCCTAGGGGAGCAGGTCATAGCCAAATAGTCTCACCCGACTATTCCATCTTAAAACATACAACCTTACCTGAAAGTTAAAACTGCCTTACCAAAACTTCTCTCAGATACCAGGAGCCCTGCCAATTTGGCATTGCAACCTAGACGTGCAGGTCAAAGCCAAATAGTCTCACCAGACTATTTAATCTTAAAGCAAACAGCCTCACCTGGACGTCAAAACTGCTTTGGCAAAACTTGTCTCAGATACCAGGAGCATTGCCAATCTGGCATTTGCAGCCTGGGGAGCTAGTCAAAGCCAAATAGTCTCACCCGACTATTAAGTCTTAAAACACACAGCCTCACCTGGAAGTGAAAACAGCTCATCCAAGACTTGACTCAGATACCAGCAGCCCCGCCAATTTGGCATTTGCAGCCTAGGTGAACAAGTCAAAGCCAAACAGTCTCACCCGACCTTTCCATCTTAAAACAGACAGCCTTATCTGGAAGTCAAAGCTGCTTCACCAAAACCTGACTCAGATACCAGGCCCCTGCCAATCTGGCATTTGCAGCTTAGGGGAGCTGGACAAAATAGTCTCACCCGACTATTCCATCTTAAAACATACAACCTAACCTGGAAGTTAAAACTGCTTTACCAAAACTTCTCTCAGATACCATGAGCCCTGCCAATTTGTCATTGCAACCTAGAGGTGCAGGTCAAAGCCAAATAGTCTCACCAGACTATTCCATCTTAAAGCATACAGCCTAACCTGGAAGTCAGAACTGCTTACCCAAAACTTGTCTCAGATACCAGGAGCCCTGCCAATCTGGCATTTGCAGCCTAGGGGAGCTAGTCAAAGCCAAATAGTCTCACCCGACTTTTCCATCTTAAAACATACAGCCTCACTTGGAAGTCAAAACTGCTTACCCAAAACTTGTCTCGGATACCAGGAGCCCTGCCAATTTGGCATTTGCAGCCTAGGGGAGCTAGTCAAAGCCAAATAGTCTCACCCGACTATTTAGTCTTAAAACAGACAGCCTCACCTGGAAGTCAAAACTGCTTTGCCAAAACTTGTCTCAGATACCAGGAGCATTGTCAATCTGGCATTTGCAGCCTGGGGGAGCTAGTCAAAGCCAAATAGTAGGGCAGCTGGTCAAAATAGTCTCACCCGACTATTCCATCTTAAAACACACAGCCTCACCTGGAAGTCAAAACTGCTTTACCAAAACTTGTCACAGATACCAGGAGCCCCGCCAATCTGGCATTTGCAGCTTAGGGGAGCAGGTTATAGCCAAATAGTCTCACCCGACTATTCCATCTTAAAACATACAGCCTCACCTGGACGTCAAAACTGCTTTGCCAAAACTTGTCTCAGATACCAGGAGTCCTGCCAATTTGGCATTTGCAGCCTAGGGGAGCTAGTCAAAGACAAATAGTCTCACCCGACTATTAAGTCTTAAAACATACAGCCTCACCTGGAAGTCAAAACAGCTTTGCCAAAACTTAACTCAGATACCAGGAGCCCTGCCAATTTGTCATTGCAACCTAGAGGTGCAGGTCAAAGCCAAATAGTCTCACCAGACTATTCCATCTTAAAGCATACAGCCTAACCTGGAAGTCAGAACTGCTTACCCAAAACTTGTCTCAGATACCAGGAGCCCTGCCAATCTGGCATTTGCAGCCTAGGGGAGCTAGTCAAAGCCAAATAGTCTCTCCCGACTTTTCCATCTTAAAACATACAGCCTCACTTGGAAGTCAAAACTGCTTACGCAAAACTTGTCTCGGATACCAGGAGCCCTGCCAATTTGGCATTTGCAGCTTAGGGGGAGCTAGTCAAAGCCAAATAGTCTCACCCGACTATTTAGTCTTAAAACAGACAGCCTCACCTGGAAGTCAAAACTGCTTTGCCAAAACTTGTCTCAGATACCAGGAGCATTGTCAATCTGGCATTTGCAGCCTGGGGGAGCTAGTCAAAGCCAAATAGTAGGGCAGCTGGTCAAAATAGTCTCACCCGACTATTCCATCTTAAAACACACAGCCTCACCTGGAAGTCAAAACTGCTTTACCAAAACTTGTCACAGATACCAGGAGCCCCGCCAATCTGGCATTTGCAGCTTAGGGGAGCAGGTTATAGCCAAATAGTCTCACCCGACTATTCCATCTTAAAACATACAACCTTACCTGAAAGTTAAAACTGCCTTACCAAAACTTCTCTCAGATACCAGGAGCCCTGCCAATTTGGCATTGCAACCTAGACGTGCAGGTCAAAGCCAAATAGTCTCACCAGACTATTTAATCTTAAAGCAAACAGCCTCACCTGGACGTCAAAACTGCTTTGGCAAAACTTGTCTCAGATACCAGGAGCATTGCCAATCTGGCATTTGCAGCCTGGGGGGAGCTAGTCAAAGCCAAATAGTCTCACCCGACTATTTAGTCTTAAAACAGACAGCCTCACCTGGAAGTCAAAACTGCTTTGCCAAAACTTGTCTCAGATACCAGGAGCATTGTCAATCTGGCATTTGCAGCCTGGGGGAGCTAGTCAAAGCCAAATAGTAGGGGAGCTGGTCAAAATAGTCTCACCCGACTATTCCATCTTAAAACACACATCCTCACCTGGAAGTCAAAACTGCTTTACCAAAACTTGTCACAGATACCAGGAGCCCCGCCAATCTGGCATTTGCAGCTTAGGGGAGCAGGTTATAGCCAAATAGTCTCACCCGACTATTCCATCTTAAAACATACAGCCTCACCTGGACGTCAAAACTGCTTTGCCAAAACTTGTCTCAGATACCAGGAGTCCTGCCAATTTGGCATTTGCAGCCTAGGGGAGCTAGTCAAAGACAAATAGTCTCACCCGACTATTAAGTCTTAAAACATACAGCCTCACCTGGAAGTCAAAACAGCTTTGCCAAAACTTAACTCAGATACCAGGAGCCCTGCCAATCTGGCATTTGCAGCCTGGGGGAGCTAGTCAAAGCCAAATAGTCTCACCCGACTATTTAGTCTTAAAACAGACAGCCTCACCTGGAAGTCAAAACTGCTTTGCCAAAACTTGTCTCAGATACCAGGAGCATTGTCAATCTGGCATTTGCAGCCTGGGGGAGCTAGTCAAAGCCAAATAGTAGGGGAGCTGGTCAAAATAGTCTCACCCGACTATTCCATCTTAAAACACACAGCCTCACCTGGAAGTCAAAACTGCTTTACCAAAACTTGTCTCAGATACCAGGGCCCTGCCAATCTGGCATTTGCAGCCTAGGGGAGCAGGTCATAGCCAAATAGTCTCACCCAACTATTCCATCTTAAAACATACAACCTTACCTGGAAGTTAAAACTGCTTTACCAAAACTTCTCTCAGATACCAGGAGCCCTGCCAATCTGGCATTTGCAGCCTAGGGGAGCTAGTCAAAGCCAAAAAGTCTCACCCGACTATTAAGTCCTAAAATATACAGAATCACCTGGAAGTCAAAGCTGGTTCACTCAAACTTAACTCAGATACCAAGACCCTGCCAATCTGGCATTTTCAGCCTAGGGGAGCTAGTCAAAGCCAAATAGTCTCACCCGACTTTTCCATCTTAAAACATACAGCCTCACTTGGAAGTCAAAACTGGTTACCCAAAACTTGTCCAGATACCAGGACCCCTGCTAATCTGGCATTTGCAGCTTAGGGGAGAAAGTCAAAGCCAAATAGTCTCACCCGAATATTCCATCCTAAAACATACAGCCTCACCTGGAAATCAAAACAGCTTACCCAAAACTTGTCTCAGATACCAGGAGCCCCGCCAATCTGGCATTTGCAGCCTAGGGGAGCTAGTCAAAGCCAAATAGTCTCACCCGATTGTTAAGTCTTAAAACATACAGCCTCACCTGGAAGTCAAAACAGCTTACCCAAAACTTGTCTCAGATACCAGGGCCCTGCCAATCTGGCATTTGCAGCCTAGGGGAGCAGGTCATAGCCAAATAGTCTCACCCGACTATTCCATCTTAAAACATACAACCTTACCTGGAAGTTAAAACTGCTTTACCAAAACTTCTCTCAGATACCAGGAGCCCCGCCAATTTGGCATTTGCAGCCTAGGGGAGCTAGTCAAAGCCAAATAGTCTCACCCGATTGTTAAGTCTTAAAACATACAGCCTAACCTGGAAGTCAGAACTGCTTACCCAAAACTTGTCTCAGATACCAGGGCCCTGCCAATCTGGCATTTGCAGCCTAGGGGAGCAGGTCATAGCCAAATAGTCTCACCCGACTATTCCATCTTAAAACATACAACCTTACCTGGAAGTTAAAACTGCTTTACCAAAACTTCTCTCAGATACCAGGAGCCCTGCCAATTTGGCATTGCAACCTAGAGGTGCAGGTCAAAGCCAAATAGTCTCACCCGATTGTTAAGTCTTAAAACATACAGCCTCACCTGGAAGTCAAAACAGCTTACCCAAAACTTGTCTCAGATACCAGGGCCCTGCCAATCTGGCATTTGCAGCCTAGGGGAGCAGGTCATAGCCAAATAGTCTCACCCGACTATTCAACCTTAAAACATACAGCCTCACCTGGACGTCAAAACTGCTTTACCAAAACATGTCTCAAATACCAGGAGCCCCGCAAATCTGGAATTTGCAGCCTAGGGGAGCTAGTCAAAGCCAAATAGTCTCACCCGATTGTTAAGTCTTAAAACATACAGCCTAACCTGGAAGTCAGAACTGCTTACCCAAAACTTGTTTCAGATACCAGGACCCCTGCCAATCTGGCATTTGCAGCCTAGGGGAGCTAGTCAAAGCCAAATAGTCTCACCCGACTGTTAAGTCTTAAAACATATAGCCTCACCTGGAAGTCAAAACAGCTTACCCAAAACTTGACTCAGAGTCCAGGAGGCCCGCCAATCTGGCATTTGCAGCCTAGGTGAACAAGTCAAAGCCAAACAGTCTCACCCGACTTATCCATCTTAAAACATACAGCCCCATCTGGCCGCCAAAATTACTTTAGCAACACTTGTCTCAGATACCAGGAGCCCCGCCAATCTGGCATTTGCAGCCTAGGGGGAGCAGGTTATAGCCAAATAGTCTCACCCGACTATTCCATCTTAAAACATACAGCCTCACCTGGAAGTAAAAACTGCTTTACCAAAACTTGTCTCGGATACCAGGAGCCCTGCCAATTTGGCATTTGCAGCCTAGGGTAGCTAGTCAAAGCCAAATAGTCTCACCCGATTATTTAGTCTTAAGATATACAGCCTCACCTGGAAGTGAAAACAGCTCATCCAAAACTTGACTCAGATACCAGCAGCCCCGCCAATTTGGCATTTGCAGCCTAGGTGAACAAGTCAAAGCCAAACAGTCTCACCCGACCTTTCCATCTTAAAACATACAGCCTTATCTGGAAGTCAAAGCTGCTTCACCAAAACCTGACTCAGATACCCGACTATTCCATCTTAAAACATACAACATAACCTGGAAGTTAAAACTGCTTTACCAAAACTTCTCTCAGATACCATGAGCCCTGCCAATTTGGCATTGCAACCTAGAGGTGCAGCTCAAAGCCAAATAGTCTTACCAGACTATTCCATCTTAAAGCATACAGCCTAACCTGGAAGTCAGAACTGCTTACCCAAAACTTGTCTCAGATACCAGGAGCCCTGCCAATCTGGCATTTGCAGCCTAAATGAGCTAGTCAAAGCCAAATAGTCTCACCCGACTATTAAGTCCTAAAATATACAGAATCACCTGGAAGTCAAAGCTGGTTCACCCAAACTTAACTCAGATACCAGGACCCCTGCCAATCTGGCATTTTCAGCCTAGGGGAGCTAGTCAAAGCCAAATAGTCTCCCCCGACTTTTCCATCTTAAAACATACAGCCTCACCTGGAAGTAAAAACAGCTTACCCAAAACTTGTCTCATATACCATGAGCCTTGCCAATCTGGCATTTGCAGCCTAGGTGGGCTAGTCAAAGTCAAACAGTCTCACCCGACTATTCCATCTTAAAACATACAGCCTCACCTGGAAGTCAAAACTGCTTTACCAAAACTTGACTCAGATACCAGGGCCCTGCCAATCTGGCATTTGCAGCCTAGGGGAGCAGGTCATAGCCAAATAGTCTCACCCGATTATTCCATCTTAAAACATACAACCTTACCTGGAAGTTAAAACTGCTTTACCAAAACTTCTCTCAGATACCAGGAGCCCTGCCAATTTGGCATTGCAACCTAGAGGTGCAGGTCAAAGCCAGATAGTCTCACCAGACTATTTAATCTTAAAGCATACAGCCTAACCTGGAAGTCAGAACTGCTTAGCCAAAACTTGTTTCAGATACCAGGACCCCTGCCAATCTGGCATTTGCAGCCTAGGGGAGCTAGTCAAAGCCAAATAGTCTCACCCGACTGTTAAGTCTTAAAACATATAGCCTCACCTGGAAGTCAAAACAGCTTACCCAAAACTTGACTCAGATACCAGGAGGCCCGCCAATCTGGCATTTGCAGCCTAGGTGAACAAGTCAAAGCCAAACAGTCTCACCCGACTTATCCATCTTAAAACATACAGCCCCATCTGGCCGCCAAAATTACTTTAGCAACACTTGTCTCAGATACCAGGAGCCCCGCCAATCTGGCATTTGCAGCCTAGGGGAGCAGGTTATAGCCAAATAGTCTCACCCGACTATTTCATCTTAAAACATACAGCCTCACCTGGACGTCAAAACTGCTTTGCCAAAACTTGTCTCAGATACCAGGAGCATTGCCAATCTGGCATTTGCAGCCTGGGGGAGCTAGTCAAAGCCAAATAGTCTCACCCGACTATTAAGTCTTAAAACACACAGCCTCACCTGGAAGTCAAACCTGCTTCACCAAAACCTTACTCAGATACCAGGCCCCGGCCAATCTGGCATATGCAGCTTAGGGGAGCTGGTCAAAATAGTCTCACCCGACTATTCCATCTTAAAACACATAGCCTCACCTGGAAGTAAAAACTGCTTTACCAAAACTTGTCTCGGATACCAGTAACCCTGCCAATTTGGCATTTGCAGCCTAGGGGAGGTAGTCAAAGCCAAATAGTCTCACCCGACTATTCCATCTTAAAACATACAGCCTCACCTGGAAGTGAAAACAGCTCATCCAAAACTTGACTCAGATACCAGCAGCCCCGCCAATTTGGCATTTGCAGCCAAGGTGAACAAGTCAAAGCCAAACAGTCTCACCCGACCATACAACCTTACCTGAAAGTTAAAACTGCCTTACCAAAACTTCTCTCAGATACCAGGAGCCCTGCCAATTTGGCATTGCAACCTAGACGTGCAGGTCAAAGCCAAATAGTCTCACCAGACTATTTAATCTTAAAGCAAACAGCCTCACCTGGACGTCAAAACTGCTTTGGCAAAACTTGTCTCAGATACCAGGAGCATTGCCAATCTGGCATTTGCAGCCTGGGGGAGCTAGTCAAAGCCAAATAGTCTCACCCGACTATTAAGTCTTAAAACACACAGCCTCACCTGGAAGTGAAAACAGCTCATCCAAGACTTGACTCAGATACCAGCAGCCCCGCCAATTTGGCATTTGCAGCCTAGGTGAACAAGTCAAAGCCAAACAGTCTCACCCGACCTTTCCATCTTAAAACATACAGCCTTATCTGGAAGTCAAAGCTGCTTCACCAAAACCTGACTCAGATACCAGGCCCCTGCCAATCTGGCATTTGCAGCTTAGGGAGCTGGTCAAAATAGTCTCACCCGACTATTCCATCTTAAAACATACAACCTAACCTGGAAGTTAAAACTGCTTTACCAAAACTTCTCTCAGATAACATGAGCCCTGCCAATTTGTCATTGCAACCTAGAGGTGCAGGTCAAAGCCAAATAGTCTCACCAGACTATTCCATCTTAAAGCATACAGCCTAACCTGGAAGTCAGAACTGCTTACCCAAAACTTGTCTCAGATACCAGGAGCCCTGCCAATCTGGCATTTGCAGCCTAGGGGAGCTAGTCAAAGCCAAATAGTCTCCCCCGACTTTTCCATCTTAAAACATACAGCCTCACTTGGAAGTCAAAACTGCTTACCCAAAACTTGTCTCGGATACCAGGAGCCCTGCCAATTTGGCATTTGCAGCCTAGCGGAGCTAGTCAAAGCCAAATAGTCTCACCCGATTATTTAGTCCTAAAACATACAGCCTTACCTGGAAGTCAAAGCTGGTTCACCCAAACTTAACTCAGATACCAGGACCCCTGCCAATCTGGCATTTTCAGCCTAGGGGAGCTAGTCAAAGCCAAATAGCCTCCCCCCACTTTTCCATCTTTAAACATACAGCCTCACTTGGAAGTCAAAACTGCTTACCCAAAACTTGTCCAGATACCAGGACCCCTGCTAATCTGGCATTTGCAGCTTTGGGGAGAAAGTCAAAGCCAAATAGTCTCACCAGACTATTTAATCTTAAGCATACAGCCTAACCTGGAAGTCAGAACTGCTTACCCCAAACTTGTTTCAGATACCAGGACCCCTGCCAATCTGGCATTTGCAGGCTAGGGGAGCTAGTCAAAGCCAAATAGTCTCACCCGACTTTTCCATCTTTAAACATACAGCCTCACTTGGAAGTCAAAACCGCTTATCCAAAACTTGTCCAGATACCAGGACCCCTGCTAATCTGGCATTTGCAGCTTTGGGGAGAAAGTCAAAGCCAAATAGTCTCACCAGACTATTTAATCTTAAAGCATACAGCCTAACCTGGAAGTCAGAACTGCTTACACAAAACTTGTCTCAGATACCAGGAGCCCTGCCAATCTGGCATTTGCAGCCTAAGGGAGCTAGTCAAAGCCAAATAGTCTCACCCGACTATTAAGTCCTAAAATATACAGAATCACCTGGAAGTCAAAGCTGGTTCACCCAAACTTAACTCAGATATCAGGATCCCTGCCAATCTGGCATTTTCAGCCTAGGGGAGCTAGTCAAAGCCAAATAGTCTCCCCCGACTTTTCCATCTTAAAACATACAGCCTCACCTGGAAGTCAGAACAGCTTACCCAAAACTTGTCTCATATACCATGAGCCTTGCCAATCTGGCATTTGCAGCCTAGGTGGGCTAGTCAAAGTCAAACAGTCTCACCCGACTATTCCATCTTCAAACATACAGCCTTACCTGGAAGTTAAAACTGCTTTACCAAAACTTCTCTCAGATACCAGGAGCCCTGCCAATTTGGCATTGCAACCTAGAGGTGCAGGTCAAAGCCAAATAGTCTCACCAGACTATTTAATCTTAAAGCATACAGCCTAACCTGGAAGTCAGAACTGCTTACCCAAAACTTGTCTCAGATACCAGGAGCCCTGCCAATCTGGCATTTGCAGCCTAGGGGAGCTAGTCAAAGCCAAATAGTCTCACCCGACTATTTAGTCTTAAAACATACAGCCTCACCTAAAGTAAAACTGCTTACCCAAAACTCGTCTCAGATACCAGGAGCCCCGCCAATCTGTCATTCGCATCCTATGGGAGCTAGTCAAAGCCAAATAGTCTCACCGGACTATTTAATCTTAAAAAAAATATACAGCCTTACCAGAACGTCAAAACTGTTTTACCAAAACTTGTCTCAGATACCAAGACCCCTGCCAATCTGGCTTTTGCAGCTTAGGGGAGCTAGTTAAAGCCAAATGGTCTCACCCGACTTTTTAATCTTAAAACATGCAGCCTCGATTGGAGGTCAAGACTGCTTCACCAAAACTTGTCTCAGATACCAGGAGCCCTGCAAATCTGACATTTGCAGCTTAGGGGAGAAAGTCAAAGCCAAATAGTCTCACCCGACTATTCCATCTTAAAACATACAGCCTCACCTGGACGTCAAAACAGCTTACCCAAAACTTGTCTCATATACCATAAGCCTTGCCAATCTGGCATTTGCAGCCTAGGTGGGCTAGTCAAAGTCAAACAGTCTCACCCGACTATTCCATCTTAAAACATGCAGCCTCACCTGGAAGTCAAAACTGCTTTACCAAAACTTGTCTCAGATACCAGGGCCCTGCCAATCTGGCATTTGCAGCCTAGGGGAGCAGGTCATAGCCAAATAGTCTCACCCGACTATTCCATCTTAAAACATACAACCTTACCTGAAAGTTAAAACTGCATTACCAAAACTTCTCTCAGATAACATGAGCCCTGCCAATTTGTCATTGCAACCTAGACGTGCAGGTCAAAGCCAAATAATCTCATCAGACTATTTAATCTTAAAGCATACAGCCTAACCTGGAAGTCAGAACTGCTTACCCAAAACTTGTTTCAGCTACCAGGACCCCTGCCAATCTGGCATTTGCAGCCTAGGGGAGCTAGTCAAAGCCAAATAGTCTCACCCGACTGTTAAGTCTTAAAACATATAGCCTCACCTGGAAGTCAAAACAGCTTACCCAAAACTTGACTCAGATACCAGCAGCCCCGCCAATTTGGCATTTGCAGCCTAGGTGAACAAGTCAAAGCCAAACAGTCTCACCCGACCTTTCCATCTTAAAACATACAGCCTTATCTGGAAGTCAAAGCTGCTTCACCAAAACCTGACTCAGATACCAGGCCCCTGCCAATCTGGCATTTGCAGCTTAGGGGAGCTGGACAAAATAGTCTCACCCGACTATTCCATCTTAAAACATACAACCTAACCTGGAAGTTAAAACTGCTTTACCAAAACTTCTCTCAGATACCATGAGCCCTGCCAATTTGTCATTGCAACCTATACGTGCAGGTCAAAGCCAAATAGTCTCACCAGACTATTTAATCTTAAAGCAAACAGCCTTACCAGAACGTCAAAACTGTTTTACCAAAACTTGTCTCAGATACCAAGACCCCTGCCAATCTGGCTTTTGCAGCTTAGGGGAGCTAGTTAAAGCCAAATGGTCTCACCCGACTTTTTAATCTTAAAACATGCAGCCTCGATTGGAGGTCAAGACTGCTTCACCAAAACTTGTCTCAGATACCAGGAGCCCTGCAAATCTGACATTTGCAGCTTAGGGGAGAAAGTCAAAGCCAAATAGTCTCACCCGACTATTCCATCTTAAAACATACAGCCTCACCTGGACGTCAAAACAGCTTACCCAAAACTTGTCTCAGATACTATTCCATCTTAAAACATACAACCTAACCTGGAAATTAAAACTGCTTTACCAAAACTTCTCTCAGATACCATGAGCCCTGCCAACCTAGACGTGCAGGTCAAAGCCAAATAGTCTCACCAGACTATTTAATCTTAAAGCAAACAGCCTCACCTGGACGTCAAAACTGCTTTGGCAAAACTTGTCTCAGATACCAGGAGCATTGCCAATCTGGCATTTGCAGCCTGGGGGAGCTAGTCAAAGCCAAATAGTCTCACCCGACTATTAAGTCTTAAAACACACAGCCTCACCTGGAAGTGAAAACAGCTCATCCAAGACTTGACTCAGATACCAGCAGCCCCGCCAATTTGGCATTTGCAGCCTAGGTGAACAAGTCAAAGCCAAACAGTCTCACCCGACCTTTCCATCTTAAAACATACAGCCTTATCTGGAAGTCAAAGCTGCTTCACCAAAACCTGACTCAGATACCAGGCCCCTGCCAATCTGGCATTTGCAGCTTAGGGGAGCTGGTCAAAATAGTCTCACCCGACTATTCCATCTTAAAACATACAACCTAACCTGGAAGTTAAAACTGCTTTACCAAAACTTCTCTCAGATAACATGAGCCCTGCCAATTTGTCATTGCAACCTAGAGGTGCAGGTCAAAGCCAAATAGTCTCACCAGACTATTCCATCTTAAAGCATACAGCCTAACCTGTAAGTCAGAACTGCTTACCCAAAACTTGTCTCAGATACCAGGAGCCCTGCCAATCTGGCATTTGCAGCCTAGGGGAGCTAGTCAAAGCCAAAAAGTCTCCCCCGACTTTTCCATCTTAAAACATACAGCCTCACTTGGAAGTCAAAACTGCTTACCCAAAACTTGTCTCGGATACCAGGAGCCCTGCCAATTTGGCATTTGCAGCCTAGGGGAGCTAGTCAAAGCCAAATAGTCTCACCCGATTATTTAGTCCTAAAACATACAGCCTTACCTGGAAGTCAAAGCTGGTTCACCCAAACTTAACTCAGATACCAGGACCCCTGCCAATCTGGCATTTTCAGCCTAGGGGAGCTAGTCAAAGCCAAATAGCCTCCCCCCACTTTTCCATCTTTAAACATACAGCCTCACTTGGAAGTCAAAACTGCTTATCCAAAACTTGTCCAGATACCAGGACCCCTGCTAATCTGGCATTTGCAGCTTTGGGGAGAAAGTCAAAGCCAAATAGTCTCACCAGACTATTTAATCTTAAAGCATACAGCCTAACCTGGAAGTCAGAACTGCTTACCCAAAACTTGTCTCAGATACCAGGAGCCCTGCCAATCTGGCATTTGCAGCCTAAGGGAGCTAGTCAAAGCCAAATAGTCTCACCCGACTATTAAGTCCTAAAATATACAGAATCACCTGGAAGTCAAAGCTGGTTCACCCAAACTTAACTCAGATACCAGGATCCCTGCCAATCTGGCATTTTCAGCCTAGGGGAGCTAGTCAAAGCCAAATAGTCTCCCCCGACTTTTCCATCTTAAAACATACAGCCTCACCTGGAAGTCAAAACAGCTTACCCAAAACTTGTCTCATATACCATGAGCCTTGCCAATCTGGCATTTGCAGCCTAGGTGGGCTAGTCAAAGTCAAACAGTCTCACCCGACTATTCCATCTTAAAACATACAGCCTCACCTGGAAGTCAAAACTGCTTTACCAAAACTTGACTCAGATACCAGGGCCCTGCCAATCTGGCATTTGCAGCCTAGGGGAGCAGGTCATAGCCAAATAGTCTCACCCGATTATTCCATCTTAAAACATACAACCTTACCTGGAAGTTAAAACTGCTTTACCAAAACTTCTCTCAGATACCAGGAGCCCTGCCAATTTGGCATTGCAACCTAGAGGTGCAGGTCAAAGCCAGATAATCTCATCAGACTATTTAATCTTAAAGCATACAGCCTAACCTGGAAGTCAGAACTGCTTACCCAAAACTTGTTTCAGCTACCAGGACCCCTGCCAATCTGGCATTTGCAGCCTAGGGGAGCTAGTCAAAGCCAAATAGTCTCACCCGACTGTTAAGTCTTAAAACATATAGCCTCACCTGGAAGTCAAAACAGCTTACCCAAAACTTGACTCAGATACCAGGAGGCCCGCCAATCTGGCATTTGCAGCCTAGGTGAACAAGTCAAAGCCAAACAGTCTCACCCGACTTATCCATCTTAAAACATACAGCCCCATCTGGCCGCCAAAATTACTTTAGCAACACTTGTCTCAGATACCAGGAGCCCCGCCAATCTGGCATTTGCAGCCTAGGGGAGCAGGTTATAGCCAAATAGTCTCACCCGACTATACCATCTTAAAACATACAGCCTCACCTGGACGTCAAAACTGCTTTGCCAAAACTTGTCCCAGATACCAGGAGCATTGCCAATCTGGCATTTGCAGCGTGGGGGAGCTAGTCAAAGCCAAATAGTCTCACCCGACTATTAAGTCTTAAAACAAACAGCCTCACCTGGATGTCAAACCTGCTTCACCAAAACCTTACTCAGATACCAGGCCCCGGCCAATCTGGCATATGCAGCTTAGGGGAGCTGGTCAAAATAGTCTCACCCGACTATTCCATCTTAAAACACACAGCCTCACCTGGAAGTCAAAACTGCTTTACCAAAACTTGTCTCGGATACCAGGAGCCCTGCCAATTTGGCATTTGCAGCCTAGGGGAGGTAGTCAAAGCCAAATAGTCTCACCCGACTATTCCATCTTAAAACATACAGCCTCACCTGGAAGTCAAAACAGCTCATCCAAAACTTGACTCAGATACCAGGAGCCCCGCCAATTTGGCATTTGAAGCCTAGGTGAACAAGTCAAAGCCAAACAGTCTCACCCGACCTTTCCATCTTAAAACATACAGCCTCATCTGGAAGTTAAAGCTGCTTCACCAAAACCTGACTCAGATACCAGGCCCCTGCCAATCTGGCATTTGCAGCTTAGGGGAGCTGGTCAAAATAGTCTCACCCGACTATTCCATCTTAAAACACACAGCCTCACCTGGAAGTCAAAACTGCTTTACCAAAACTTGTCTCGGATACCAGGAGCCCTGCCAATTTGGCATTTGCAGCCTAGGGGAGGTAGTCAAAGCCAAATAGTCTCACCCGACTATTCCATCTTAAAACATACAGCCTCACCTGGAAGTCAAAACAGCTCATCCAAAACTTGACTCAGATACCAGGAGCCCCGCCAATCTGGCATTTGCAGCCTAGGCGAACTAGTCAAAGCCAAATAATCTCACCCGACTATTTAGTCTTAAAACATACAGCCTCACCTAAAGTAAAACTGCTTACCCAAAACTTGTCTCAGATAGATGGAGAGAGTTCTCAGTTGAGAGTGATTGACGTGTTTTACTTGTGCTCCAAGATTTTTATATATTTTTTTGCGCTTTAATCCTGCTTTTTATTTCTAAATTTGGCCTTTTTTGTGCTTTATTTAAAAAGCTGTATAATTGTGCAAAGTGTTATTCTGTTGTCGCAGCGTAAGTCTGTTAATAATTGCATTTATTGAACGCGGCGTCAGTTCTGTATTGTTGTTATTGCCTGTTTTGATTCTTTTGCTTTGGTGCTCCCCTGTGCATACACTTGTTTGTGCGTGTGTTCGCTGCCTCACATTTCTGTTTGTGCATCGCGCTCTCGTAAATTTTTGCTATTGCCTTTCGCTCCAAACAATTTGTTTGTGAACGATAATTGTTTTTGAGTGTTTACTTGCTCTATTCTTGTGCACCGTTTTCGTTTTGCTCTGCGCTCTCGCAACTTGCTTATTACAAGAATTATGTCGTGCTGTAAGAAACTTTGCACGTTCAAGCAGGCTGATGATTCTGCACAGCCGCAATTTGATAATTGTTGGCTGTGTGAGAATATGATGCATGCTAAATGTGCAGGTCTCACTGGGCGTGATTGCGACAAGATCGCTGCAGTTGCCAAGAAGGGCTGCGGTGGCTTGCGTTGGTCGTGCCCAGATTGCATCGACAAGCAAATTGATTTCTCCAGAATGTATAATTCTGTGAGAAATCAATTCTTAAAATTGAATAATGTGGCTAAGCAACTGTCGAGTAAATTTGACTCGAGTTTTGAGTTGCTTGCCAATTATAAATTTGAGTCTCCAACCAATCGCCGGTTGGAGCCTCAACTTTTGCAATTGCCGTCTACGTCTGTTCAGACACCTACGCCTTTCTTGTCCCTTCCTGGCAACATGGATTTATCTCCAATGTTGTCTTTATCGCCTTCCCCAAGCGACTGCCCAATTACCCCCGTTTTATCCCCTATAGTAGTTCCAGCAGAGCCCGTACCTGATACCGTCCCAGTTATCCAAACTGCCTCAGCCCCGTCAGCTCCTGGCCGCAAAGGTAGACCTGCCCGTAATCTTGCCCAGATTGTTAAACACAATCATGGTGCCTCTTTAGCTCCTCCATCTCCTGTACTACCTGCAGCCCCATCAGCACCTACTTTAACGGTTGTTGCCCCTCGTAGGCAAGTTTTTGTGTCTCGACTTTCATCGGACACCACTTCTGAGTCATTGGCAGCCTATATTGCTAGCAAATCTTCTGCTAGCGTGTCAATAACCAAATTTAATTTCTCCACCCCTCGTGAAATATCATCATTCAAAATAAATGTTTCACATGATATGTTCCCAATCATTTGTGATCCCAAATTTTGGCCTCCACACATGATTGTTCACGAGTTCAAGCCAAAAAAGCGTAACCAGCCTGTCACCCTTCCAGTCCCTTCAACACCGGGTACCATTTCTGCCCCAAAAAACTAACTTCATCTTCTGACCAAATCTGTATTCATTATCAGAATGTCAGAGGTCTTATTTCAAAGCTTAAAAATCTTTTCATAGCCAGTACTTCCTTCGACTCGGATATAATAGCATTTTCCGAAACATGGTTAAATTCAACCATATCCGATTTTGAGGTATTTTCGAATAGTTTTATTTTGCATAGAAATGATCGGCCGACTCGAGGTGGTGGGGTGTTAATTGCCGTTAAAGCCACTCTCCAGTCAGAACTTTTCTGTTTTAGTACGCCTACTGACGCTGAAATTATCTCAGTCAAGGTGTCTTTTCCTACACGGAATATCTATATTACATGCTCTTATGTTCCTCCTTCTTCTGATATTCAAGTTTATATGAAACATATTACTTGTATTAAAGAAGTTTCTTCACACGTGCGTGATAATGACCTATTTATGGTGTTGGGTGATTTTAATTTGCCGAACATCTCTTGGTCATTATTCACTGCCGAAAATTATCTAGTGCCCTCAGCACAGCATGATTTTATAGACTGCATGCTTGATCTTTCGTTGTTTCAAATCAATTCAATTTCTAATCATTTGAATAGAACACTTGACCTTGTATTTGTTAACAACTACCTTATCTCTAATGTGTCTAGGTACCCTCCTTTATCTCTTCCTGAGGATGTATATCATCCTACTTTAGAGATTACAATGTTCAATTGTAATCGTCTCATTTCGTGCTCATCAGCCAATAAGCCCCGCCTCTGCTTTCGCAAAGGAAATTATTCATTGCTGAATCAGCTTATTTATGCAGACCAATCGTTTCTTATATGACTCGGTTGATATGAATACTGCTATTACTTTTTTTTATAGCACCCTAAACTCCCTCTTAGATATGAGCATTCCCAAGTCAATTCCTTCGACTACTTCTTCAAAACCACCCTGGTTTACTCCCAGATTGTCACATCTTAAAAACTTAAAATCTAAATATTTTAAAAAGTTTAAAAAGTCTGGTTCGTGTACAGACTTGGCTAAATATTCCATAGCCAAGTCGAACTTTTTTCTTCTGAATTCTCAATGCTATGAGAATTATCTAACTCGTTGTAAAAGGCAATTTGCCCAAAATCCGAGACAGTTTTACAATTTTGTAAACTTGAAGCGTAAATCTTCAAGTTTGCCAACTTCTTTTCTTTCGGGATGGATAAAGCTAGTAATGACTCTGATTCTGCTAACCTCTTTGCTAATTTTTTCCAATCTACTTACTCCTCAGTCTGTCCTAATAATAATTCTTATCCTTATACTATTTCTTCCTCTAGTTCTATACCTCCTCCTATTATTTCACACTCCTCTCTCCTTTCAGCTATAAACTCTTTAAAATCTTCTTACTCTCCTGGGCCTGACAATATTCCTAGTTGTCTACTCAAGGAGTGTAGTTCTTCCCTTCTTTATCCATTGCAAAAGCTTTTTAATCTATCTCTTGAATCTTCTGTCTTTCCATCTCTTTGGAAAGAATCTTATATCATTCCTCTCCACAAGAAAGGTGGAAAGTCTGATATACAAAATTACAGGGGCATTGCAAAACTGTCCGCTATTCCTAAATTATTTGAAAAAATAATCACTTCGAATTTGCAGCATTTCTGCAAATCAGTTGTTTCCCCTGTTCAACATGGATTCGTAAAGAATCGGTCAACTACGACCAATCTGCTTGAATTTACTTCCTTGGTAAATGATGCCTTTCTTTCGAAAATGCAAACTGATGTCATTTATACTGACTTCAGTAAGGCGTTTGACTCTGTGCACCATGACATTTTACTTTTTAAACTTGACCGAATAGTTTTCCCTCCGTCTCTTTTGCTTTGGATAAATTCTTATTTAAAAGGTAGGACCCAAAGAGTAATGCTGAGGCAGACTACCTCTAAACAGGTTCACGTTACTTCTGGTGTTCCTCAAGGTAGTCATCTTGGACCTTTACTCTTTACTCTTTTTATAAATGATCTCCCCTCTGTTATATCACATGCCCGTGTACTCATGTATGCGGATGATGTGAAACTTATTCTATCATACACTAATCCCCTACATCATTCTCGTCTACAAGACGATTTGAACGCTATGCAACTTTGGTGTTCGGCCAATCAATTGCATCTGAATTGTTCAAAGTGTATGTTTATGACATTTTATCGTACTACACCTTATCTTGTCAGTTATACAATCGACAATACCCCTTTGCAACGTATACTAACAGTTAAGGATCTAGGCGTTCTTTTTGATTCTAAACTCTGTTTCAATCTTCACATAGATACCATCGTTAATGAGGCAAAAGGTGTACTTGGATTCATTAAACGATGGTCTAAAGAGTTTAACGATCCTTTTATAACGAAACTTCTGTACATCTCTCTTGTTCGCCCTATCCTTGAATACTGCTCTTGCATCTGGTCTCCGCAGTATAACAATAGCCAGGATCGTATTGAATCTGTTCAGAAGCAATTTCTGCTTTTTGCCTTACGAGGTTTAAATTGGGACCCTAATCTTCGTTTGCCATCCTACTCCAGCAGGCTGCTTCTTCTTAACCTTCCGTCATTAACCAACCGTAGGACAATTCTTGGTGTTGTCCTTCTACATAAGTTGATTATTGGCGATATAGATTCTCCTTTTCTGCTAAGGCGTCTTCAATTCTCTGTTCCGTCTAGACCAACCAGAAATTACCGCCCCTTATTCCTGTCTACCTGCACAACAGACTACGCTATGCACAATCCTTTTCGCGTGCTATGTAAAAATTATAATAGTTTGCATCACGTTTTCTCTATAGAACTTTCTCTACCCCTAATAAAATCGTTGCTTTCAGGACACCTTCGGGAAGTCACTGACCATTCCCAGCTATGAGCAGGGGCATAGCTTGCCGGACAGGCTGTACATTTTCCCCCACCGGGTCGGTGATTTCCCATTACTTTTCTTTCTGTCCTATCTACTTAACACTCTATACATCTAGCTTAAATTTCTTTACTTTATTAACAATCTTCTTACTTTCCTTTTTCTTATTTATTGTATTTTATTAATTAATATAGCAAACTAAGATTAACTTTAATTTTACTTAAGAACACTTTTTTCCTACTTACTCCCTTCTGCTTAGATGTAGGCTCTAATAGCGTCACTGACAAATTTAGCTGTGAAAAGGGGCACAGCTGGCCGGACTGGCAACTAAAACACCTCCATCGGTCGGTGATGCTATTTAGTGAACTGTGTTATCTAACTAGGCTTTTAGCATATAATTCCATTATGTATTGTATGTATAATCTACTGAATAATGAGGAAGACACTCGTTTTGTCGACCAATAATAAATAAATAAATACCAGGAACCCCGCCAATCTGTCATTTGCATGCTAGGGGAGCTAGTCAAAGCCAAATAGTCTCACCCGACTATTCCATCTGAAAACATACAGCCTCACCTGGAATTCAAAACTGCTTACCCAAAACTCGTCTCAGATAACAGGAGCCCAGCCAATCTGGCATTTTCAGCCTAGGTGAGCAAGTCAAAGCCAAGCAGTCTCACCCGACTATTCCATCTTAAAACATACAGCCTCACCTGGACGTCACAACTACTTTGCCAAAACTTGTCACAGATACCAGGAGCCCCGCCAATCTGGCATTTGCAGCCTAGGGGAGCAGGTTATATCCAAATAGTCTCACCCGACTATTCCATCTTAAAACATACAGCCTCACCTGGACGTCAAAACTGCTTTGCCAAAACTTGTCTCAGATACCAGGAGCATTGCCAATCTGGCATTTGCAGCCTGGGAGAGCTAGTCAAAGCCAAATAGTCTCACCCGACTATTAAGTCTTAAAACATACAGCCTCATCTGGAAGTCAAAGCTGCTTCACCAAAACCTGACTCAGATACCAGGCCCCTGCCAATCTGGCATATGCAGCTTAGGGGAGCTGGTCAAAATAGTCTCACCCGACTATTCCATATTAAAACACACAGCCTTACCTGGAAGTCAAAACTGCTTTACCAAAACTTGTCTCGGATACCAGGAGCCCTGCCAATTTGGCATTTGCAGCCTAGGGGAGCTAGTCAAAGCCAAATAGTCTCACACGACTATTAAGTCTTAAAACATACAGCCTCATCTGGAAGTCAAAGCTGCTTCACCAAAACCTGACTCAGATACCAGGCCCCTGCCAATCTAGCATATGCAGCTTAGGGGAGCTGGTCAAAATAGTCTCACCCGACTATTCCATCTTAAAACATACAGCCTCACCTGGACGTCAAAACTGCTTTGCCAAAACTTGTCTCAGATACCAGGAGCATTGCCAATCTGGCATTTGCAGCCTGGGAGAGCTAGTCAAAGCCAAATAGTCTCACCCGACTATTAAGTCTTAAAACATACAGCCTCATCTGGAAGTCAAAGCTGCTTCACCAAAACCGGACTCAGATACCAGGCCCCTGCCAATCTGGCATATGCAGCTTAGGGGAGCTGGTCAAAATAGTCTCACCCGACTATTCCATCTTAAAACACACAGCCTCACCTGGAAGTCAAAACTGCTTACCCAAAACTTTTCTCAGATACCAGGAGCATTGCCAATCTGGCATTTGCAGCCTGGGGGAGCTAGTCAAAGCCAAATAGTCTCACCCGACTATTAAGTCTTAAAACACACAGCCTCACCTGGAAGTCAAACCTGCTTCACCAAAACCTAACTCAGATACTAGGCCCCGGCCAATCTGGCATATGCAGCTTAGGGGAGCTGGTCAAAATAGTCTCACCCGACTTATCCATCTTAAAACATACAGCCCCATCTGGCCGCCAAAATGACTTTAGCAACACTTGTCTCAGATACCAGGAGCCCCGCCAATCTGGCATTTGCAGCCTAGGGGAGCAGGTTATAGCCAAATAGTCTCACCCGACTATTCCATCTTAAAACATACAGCCTCACCTGGACGTCAAAACTGCTTTGCCAAAACTTGTCTCAGATACCAGGAGCACTGCCAATCTGGCATTTGCAGCCTGGGGGAGCTAGTCAAAGCCAAATAGTCTCACCCGACTATTAAGTCTTAAAACACACAGCCTCACCTGGAAGTCAAACCTGCTTCACCAAAACCTTACTCAGATACCAGGCCCCGGCCAATCTGGCATATGCAGCTTAGGGGAGCTGGTTAAAATAGTCTCACCCGACTATTCCATCTTAAAACACACAGCCTCACCTGGAAGTCAAAACTGCTTACCCAAAACTTGTCTCATATACCAGGAGCCCCGCCAATCTGGCATTTGCAGCTTAAGGGAGCAGGTTATAGCCAAATAGTCTCACCAGACTATTCCATCTTCAAACATACGGCCTCACCTGGACGTCAAAACTGCTTTGCCAAAACTTGTCTCAGATACCAGGAGCCCTGCCAATCTGGCATTTGCAGCCTAGGGGAACAGGTCATAGCCAAATAGTCTCACCCGACTATTCCATCTTAAAACATACAGCCTCACCTGGACGTCAAAACTGCTTTGCCAAAACTTGTCCAGATACCAGGACCCCTGCCAATCTGGCATTTGCAGCCTAGGGGAGCTAGTCAAAGCCAAATAGTCTCCCCCGACTTTTCCATCTTAAAACATACAGCATCACCTGGAAGTCAGAACTGCTTACCCAAAACTTGACTCAGATACCAGGAGCCCCGCCAATCTGGCATTTGCAGCCTAGGCGAACTAGTCAAAGCCAAATAATCTCACCCGACTATTTAGTCTTAAAACATTCAGCCTCACCTAAAGTAAAACTGCTTACCCAAAACTTGTCTCAGATACCAGGAACCCCGCCAATCTGTCATTTGCATGCTAGGGGAGCTAGTCAAAGCCAAATAGTCTCACCCGACTATTCCATCTGAAAACATACAGCCTCACCTGGAATTCAAAACTGCTTACCCAAAACTCGTCTCAGATAACAGGAGCCCAGCCAATCTGGCATTTTCAGCCTAGGTGAGCAAGTCAAAGCCAAGCAGTCTCACCCGACTATTCCATCTTAAAACATACAGCCTCACCTGGACGTCACAACTACTTTGCCAAAACTTGTCACAGATACCAGGAGCCCCGCCAATCTGGCATTTGCAGCCTAGGGGAGCAGGTTATATCCAAATAGTCTCACCCGACTATTCCATCTTAAAACATACAGCCTCACCTGGACGGCAGAACTGCTTTGCCAAAACTTGTCTCAGATACCAGGAGCATTGCCAATCTGGCATTTGCAGCCTGGGAGAGCTAGTCAAAGCCAAATAGTCTCACCCGACTATTAAGTCTTAAAACATACAGCCTCACCTGGAAGTCAAAGCTGCTTCACCAATACCTGACTCAGATACCAGGCCCCTGCCAATCTGGCATATGCAGCTTAGGGGAGCTGGTCAAAATAGTCTCACCCGACTATTCCATCTTAAAACACACAGCCTTACCTGGAAGTCAAAACTGCTTTACCAAAACTTGTCTCGGATACCAGGAGCCCTGCCAATTTGGCATTTGCAGCCTAGGGGAGCTAGTCAAAGCCAAATAGTCTCACCCGACTATTTAGTCTTAAAACAGACAGCCTCACCTGGAAGTCAAAACTGCTTTGCCAAAACTTGTCTCAGATACCAGGAGCCCTGCCAATTTGGCATTTGCAGCCTAGGGGAGCTAGTCAAAGCCAAATAGTCTCACCCGACTATTTAGTCTTAAAACATACAGCCTCACCTGGAAGTCAAACCTGCTTACCCAAAACTCGTCTCAGATAACAGGAGCCCAGCCAATCTGGCATTTTCAGCCTAGGTGAGCAAGTCAAAGCCAAGCAGTCTCACCCGACTATTCCATCTTAAAACATACAGCCTCACCTGGACGTCACAACTACTTTGCCAAAACTTGTCACAGATACCAGGAGCCCCGCCAATCTGGCATTTGCAGCCTAGGGGAGCAGGTTATATCCAAATAGTCTCACCCGACTATTCCATCTTAAAACATACAGCCTCACCTGGACGTCAAAACTGCTTTGCCAAAACTTGTCTCAGATACCAGGAGCATTGCCAATCTTGCATTTGCAGCCTGGGAGAGCTAGTCAAAGCCAAATAGTCTCACCCGACTATTAAGTCTTAAAACATACAGCCTCATCTGGAAGTCAAAGCTGCTTCACCAAAACCTGACTCAGATACCAGTCCCCTGCCAATCTGGCATATGCAGCTTAGGGGAGCTGGTCAAAATAGTCTCACCCGACTATTCCCTCTTAAAACACACAGCCTTACCCGGAAGTCAAAACTGCTTTACCAAAACTTGTCTCGGATACCAGGAGCCCCGCCAATTTGGCATTTGCAGCCTAGGGGAGCTAGTCAAAGCCAAATAGTCTCACACGACTATTTAGTCTTAAAACATACAGCCTCATCTGGAAGTCAAAGCTGCTTCACCAAAACCTGACTCAGATACCAGGCCCCTGCCAATCTGGCATATGCAGCTTAGGGGAGCTGGTCAAAATAGTCTCACCCGACTATTCCATCTTAAAACATACAGCCTCACCTGGACGTCAAAACTGCTTTGCCAAAACTTGTCTCAGATACCAGGAGCATTGTCAATCTGGCATTTGCAGCCTGGGGGAGCTAGTCAAAGCCAAATAGTCTCACTCGACTATTAAGTCTTAAAACATACAGCCTCACCTGGAAGTCAAAGCTGCTTCACCAAAACCTGACTCAGATACCAGGCCCCTGCCAATCTGGCATATGCAGCTTAAGGGAGCAGGTTATAGCCAAATAGTCTCACCAGACTATTCCATCTTCAAACATACGGCCTCACCTGGACGTCAAAACTGCTTTGCCAAAACTTGTCTCAGATACCAGGAGCCCTGCCAATCTGGCATTTGCAGCCTAGGGGAACAGGTCATAGCCAAATAGTCTCACCCGACTATTCCATCTTAAAACATACAGCCTCACCTGGACGTCAAAACTGCTTTGCCAAAACTTGTCCAGATACCAGGACCCCTGCCAATCTGGCATTTGCAGCCTAGGGGAGCTAGTCAAAGCCAAATAGTCTCACCCGACTATTCCATCTGAAAACATACAGCCTCACCTGGAATTCAAAACTGCTTACCCAAAACTCGTCTCAGATAACAGGAGCCCAGCCAATCTGGCATTTTCAGCCTAGGTGAGCAAGTCAAAGCCAAGCAGTCTCACCCGACTATTCCATCTTAAAACATACAGCCTCACCTGGACGTCACAACTGCTTTGCCAAAACTTGTCACAGATACCAGGAGCCCCGCCAATCTGGCATTTGCAGCCTAGGCGAACTAGTCAAAGCCAAATAATCCCACCCGACTATTTAGTCTTAAAACATTCAGCCTCACCTAAAGTAAAACTGCTTACCCAAAACTTGTCTCAGATACCAGGAACCCCGCCAATCTGTCATTTGCATGCTAGGGGAGCTAGTCAAAGCCAAATAGTCTCACCCGACTATTCCATCTGAAAACATACAGCCTCACCTGGAATTCAAAACTGCTTACCCAAAACTCGTCTCAGATAACAGGAGCCCAGCCAATCTGGCATTTTCAGCCTAGGTGAGCAAGTCATAGCCAAATAGTCTCACCCGACTATTCCATCTTAAAACATACAGCCTCACCTGGACGTCACAACTGCTTTGCCAAAACTTGTCACAGATACCAGGAGCCCCGCCAATCTGGCATTTGCAGCCTAGGGGAGCAGGTTATATCCAAATAGTCTCACCCGACTATTCCATCTTAAAACATACAGCCTCAACTGGACGGCAGAACTGCTTTGCCAAAACTTGTCTCAGATACCAGGAGCATTGCCAATCTGGCATTTGCACCCGACTATTAAGTCTTAAAACATACAGCCTCACCTGGAAGTCAAAGCAGCTTCACCAAAACCTGACTCAGATACCAGGCCCCTGCCAATCTGGCATATGCAGCTTAGGGGAGCTGGTCAAAATAGTCTCACCCGACTATTCCATCTTAAAACACACAGCCTTACCTGGAAGTCAAAACTGCTTTACCAAAACTTGTCTCGGATACCAGGAGCCCTGCCAATTTGGCATTTGCAGCCTAGGGGAGCTAGTCAAAGCCAAAGAGTCTCACCCGACTATTTAGTCTTAAAACAGACAGCCTCACCTGGAAGTCAAAACTGCTTTGCCAAAACTTGTCTCAGATACCAGGAGCCCTGCCAATTTGGCATTTGCAGCCTAGGGGAGCTGGTCAAAATAGTCTCACCCGACTATTCCATCTTAAAACACACAGCCTCACCTGGAAGTCAAAATTGCTTTACCAAAACTTGTCACAGATACCAGGAGCTCCGCCAATCTGGCATTTGCAGCTTAGGGGAGCAGGTTATAGCCAAATAGTCTCACCCGACTATTCCATCTTAAAACATACAGCCTCACCTGTACGTCAAAACTGCTTTGCCAAAACTTGTCTCAGATAACAGGAGCCCTGCCAATTTGGCATTTGCAGCCTAGGGGAGCTAGTCAAAGCCAAATAGTCTCACCCGACTATTAAGTCTTAAAACATACAGCCTCACCTGGAAGTCAAAACTGCTTTGCCAAAACTTGTCTCAGATACCAGGAGCCCTGCCAATTTGGCATTTGCAGCCTAGGGGAGCTAGTCAAAGCCAAATAGTCTCACCCGACTATTTAGTCTTAAAACATACAGCCTCACCTGGAATTCAAAACTGCTTTACCAAAACTTGTCTCAGATACCAGGGCCCTGCCAATCTGGCATTTGCAGCCTAGGGGAGCAGGTCATAGCCAAATAGTCTCACCCGACTATTCCATCTAAAAACATACAACCTTACCTGGAAGTTAAAACTGCTTTACCAAAACTTCTCTCAGATACCAGGAGCCCCGCCAATCTGGCATTTGCAGCCTAGGGGAGCTAGTCAAAGCCAAATAGTCTCACCCGACTATTAAGTCCTAAAATATACAGAATCACCTGGAAGTCAAAGCTGGTTCATCAAACTTAACTCAGATACCAGGACCCTGCCAATCTGGCATTTTCAGCCTAGGGGAGCTAGTCAAAGCCAAATAGTCTCACCCGACTGTTAAGTCTTAAAACATGCAGCCTCACCTGGAAGTCAAAACAGCTTACCCAAAACTTGTCTCAGATACCAGGGGCCTGCCAATCTGGCATTTGCAGCCTAGGGGAGCAGGTCATAGCCAAATAGTCTCACCCGACTATTCCATCTTAAAACATACAACCTTACCTGGAAGTTAAAACTGCTTTACCAAAACTTCTCTCAGATACCATGAGCCCTGCCAATTTGGCATTTGCAGCCTAGGGGAGCTAGTCAAAGCCAAATAGTCTCACTCGACTATTTAGTCTGAAAACATACAGCCTCACCTGGAAGTTAAAACTGCATTACCAAAACTTGTGTCAGATACCAAAAGCTCTGCCAATCTGGCATTCGCAGCCTAGGGGAGCTAGTCAAAGCCAAATAGTCTCACCCGACTATTAAGTCCTAAAATATACAGAATCACCTGGAAGTCAAAGCTGGTTCACCCAAACTTAACTCAGATACCAGGACCCCTGCCAATCTGGCATTTTCAGCCTAGGGGAGCTAGTCAAAGCCAAATAGTCTCACCCGACTATTCCATCTTAAAACATACAGCCTCACCTGGAAGTCAAAGCAGCTCATCCAAAACTTGACTCAGATACCAGCAGCCCCGCCAATTTGGCATTTGCAGCCTAGGTGAACAAGTCAAAGCCAAATAGTCTCACCCGACTATTCCATCTTAAAACATACAGCCTCACCTGGAAGTCAAAGCAGCTCATCCAAAACTTGACTCAGATACCAGCAGCCCCGCCAATTTGGCATTTGCAGCCTAGGGGAGCTAGTCAAAGCCAAATAGTCTCACCCGACTATTAAGTCCTAAAATATACAGAATCACCCGGAAGTCAAAGCTGGTTCACCCAAACTTAACTCAGATACCAGGACCCCTGCCAATCTGGCATTTGCAGCTTAGGGGAGCTGGTCAAAATAGTCTCACCCGACTATTCAATCTTAAAACATACAACCTTACCTGGAAGTCAAAACAGCTTACCCAAAACTTGTCTCAGATACCAGGGCCCCGCCAATCTGGCATTTGCAGCTTAGGGGAGCAGGTTATAGCCAAATAGTCTCACTCGACTATTCCATCTTAAAACATACAGCCTCACCTGTACGTCAAAACAGCTTACCCAAAACTTGTCTCAGATACCAGGACCCCTGCCCATCTGGCATTTTCAGCCTAGGGGAGCTAGTCAAAGCCAAATAGTCTCCCCCGACTTTTCCATCTTTAAACATACAGCCTCACTTGGAAGTCAAAACTGCTTACCCAAAACTTGTCCAGAAACCAGGACCCCTGCTAATCTGGCATTTGCAGCTTTGGGGAGAAAGTCAAAGCCAAATAGTCTCACCAGACTATTTAATCTTAAAGCATACAGCCTAACCTGGAAGTCAGAACTGCTTACCCCAAACTTGTTTCAGATACCAGGACCCCCGCCAATCTGGCATTTGCAGGCTAGGGGAGCTAGTCAAAGCCAAATAGTCTTACCCGACTTTTCCATCTTTAAACATACAGCCTCACTTGGACGTCAAAACTGCTTACCCAAAACTTGTCCAGATACCAGGACCCCTGCTAATCTGGCATTTGCAGCTTTGGGGAGAAAGTCAAAGCCAAATAGTCTCACCAGACTATTTAATCTTAAAGCATACAGCCTAACCTGGAAGTCAAAACTGCTTACCCAAAACTTGTCTCAGATACCAGGAGCCCTGCCAATCTGGCATTTGCAGCCTAGTCAAAGCCAAATAGTCTCACCCGACTATTAAGTCCTAAAATATACAGAATCACCCGGAAGTCAAAGCTGGTTCACCCAAACTTAACTCAGATACCAGGACCCCTGCCAATCTGGCATTTTCAGCCTAGGGGAGCTAGTCAAAGCCAAATAGTCTCACCCGACTATTCCATCTTAAAACATACAGCCTCACCTGGAAGTCAAAGCAGCTCATCCAAAACTTGACTTAGATACCAGCAGCCCCGCCAATTTGGCATTTGCAGCCTAGGTGAACAAGTCAAAGCCAAACAGTCTCACCCGACCTTTCCATCTTAAAACATACAGCCTCATCTGGAAGTCAAAGCTGCTTCACCAAAACCTGACTCAGATACCAGGCCCCTGCCAATCTGGCATTTGCAGCTTAGGGGAGCTGGTCAAAATAGTCTCACCCGACTATTCAATCTTAAAACATACAACCTGACCTGGAAGTTAAAACTGCTTTACCAAAACTTCTCTCAGATACCAGGACCCCTGCCAATCTGGCATTTTCAGCCTAGGGGAGCTAGTCAAAGCCAAATAGTCTCCCCCGACTTTTCCATCTTAAAACATACAGCCTCACCTGGAAGTCAAAATAGCTTACCCAAAACTTGTCCAGATACCAGGACCCCTGCTAATCTGGCATTTGCAGCTAAGGGGAGAAAGTCAAAGCCAAATAGTCTCACCCGACTATTCCATCTTAAAACAGACAGCCTCACCTGGAAGTCAAAACAGCTTACCCAAAACTTGTCTCATATACCATGAGCCTTGCCAATCTGGCATTTGCAGCCTAGGTGGGCTAGTCAAAGCCAAATAGTCTCACCCGACTATTCCATCTTAAAACATACAGCCTCACCTGGAAGTCAAAGCAGCTCATCCAAAACTTGACTCAGATACCAGCAGCCCCGCCAATTTGGCATTTGCAGCCTAGGTGAACAAGTCAAAGCCAAACAGTCTCACCCGACCTTTCCATCTTAAAACATACAGCCTCATCTGGAAGTCAAAGCTGCTTCACCAAAACCTGACTCAGATACCAGGCCCCTGCCAATCTGGCATTTGCAGCTTAGGGGAGCTGGTCAAAATAGTCTCACCCGACTATTCAATCTTAAAACATACAACCTTACCTGGAAGTTAAAACTGCTTTACCAAAACTTCTCTCAGATACCAGGAGCCCTGCCAATTTGGCATTGCAACCTAGAGGTGCAGGTCAAAGCCAAATAGTCTCACCAGACTATTTAATCTTAAAGCATACAGCCTAACCTGGAAGTCAGAACTGCTTGCCCAAAACTTGTCTCAGATACCAGGAGCCCTGCCAATTTGGCATTTGCAGCCTAGGGGAGCTAGTCAAAGCCAAATAGTCTCACCCGACTATTTAGTCTTAAAACATACAGCCTCACCTAAAGTAAAACTGCTTACCCAAAACTCGTCTCAGATACCAGGAGCCTCGCCAATCTGTCATTCGCATCTTATGGGAGCTAGTCAAAGCCAAATAGTCTCACCGGACTATTTAATCTTAAAACATACAGCCTTACCTGGCCGTCAAAACTGCTTTACCAAAACTTGTCTCAGATACCAAGACCCCTGCCAATCTGGCTTTTACAGCCTAGGGGAGCTAGTCAAAGCCAAACAGTCTCACCCGACCTTTCCATCTTAAAACATACAGCCCCATCTGACCGCTAAATTCGCTTTAGCAAAACTTGTCTCAGATAACAGGAGCCCCGATAATCTGGCATTTGCAGCTTCGGGGAGCTAGTCAAGGCCAAATAGTTTCACCCGATTTTTTAGTATTAAATCATACAGCCTCATCTGGAAGTCAAAACTGCTTCACCAAAACTTCTCTCAGATACCAGGAGCCCTGCCAATTTGGCATTTGCAGCCAAGGGGAGCTAGTCAAAGCCAAATAGTCTCACCGGACTATTTAATCTTAAAACATACAGCCTTACCTGGCCGTCAAAACTGCCTTACCAAAACTTGTCTCAGATAACAGGAGCCCTGCCCATCTGGCTTTTGCAGCCTAGGGGAGCTAGTTAAAGCCAAATATTCTCACCAGACTATATTATCTTAAAACATACAGCCTCACCTGGAAGTAAAAACTGCTTTACCAAAATTTGCTTCAGAGACCAGGAGCCCTGCCAATCTGGCATTTGCAGCCTAGGGGAGCAAGTCAAAGCCAAATAGTCTCACTGGACTATTTAATCTTCAAAAAAATATACAGAATTACCAGAACGTCAAAACTGCTTTACCAAAACTTGTCTCAGATACCAAGACCCCTGCCAATCTGGCTTTTGCAGCTTAGGGGAGCTAGTTAAAGCCAAATGGTCTCACCCGACTTTTTAATCTTAAATCATGCAGCCTCGATTGGAGGTCAAGACTGCTTCACCAAAACTTGTCTCAGATACCAGGAGCCCTGCAAATCTGGCATTTGCAGCTTAGGGGAGAAAGTCAAAGCCAAATAGTCTCACCCGACTATTCCATCTTAAAACATACAGCCTCACCTGGAAGTCAAAACAGCTTACCCAAAACTTGTCTCATATACCATGAGCCTTGCCAATCTGGCATTTGCAGCCTAGGTGGGCTAGTCAAAGTCAAACAGTCTCACCCGACTATTCCATCTTAAAACATACAGCCTCACCTGGAAGTCAAAACTGCTTTACCAAAACTTCTCTCAGATACCAGGGCCCTGCCAATCTGGCATTTGCAGCCTAGGGGAGCAGGTCATAGCCAAATAGTCTCACCCGACTATTCCATCTTAAAACATACAACCTTACCTGGAAGTTAAACTGCTTTACCAAAACTTCTCTCAGATACCAGGAGCCCTGCCAATTTGGCATTGCAACCTAGAGGTGCAGGTCAAAGCCAAATAGTCTCACCAGACTATTTAATCCTAAAGCATACAGCCTAACCTGGAAGTCAGAACTGCTTACCCAAAACTTGTTTCAGATACCAGGACCCCTGCCAATCTGGCATTTGCAGCCTAGGGGAGCTAGTCAAAGCCAAATAGTCTCACCCGACTGTTAAGTCTGAAAACATACAGCCTCACCTGGAAGTCAAAACAGCTTACCCAAATCTTGACTCAGATACCAGGAGGCCCGCGAATCTGGCATTTGCAGCCTAGGTGAACAAGTCAAAGCCAAACAGTCTCACCCGACTTATCCATCTTAAAACATACAGCCCCATCTGGCCGCCAAAATTACTTTAGCAACACTTGTCTCAGATACCAGGAGCCCCGCCAATCTGGCATTTGCAGCCTAGGGGAGCAGGTTATAGCCAAATAGTCTCAGCCGACTATTCCATCTTAAAACATACAGCCTCACCTGGACGTCAAAACTGCTTTGCCAAAACTTGTCTCAGATACCAGGAGCATTGCCAATCTGGCATTTGCAGCCTGGGGGAGCTAGTCAAAGCCAAATAGTCTCACCCGACAATTAAGTCTTAAAACACACAGCCTCACCTGGAAGTCAAAGCTGCTTCACCAAAACCTGACTCAGATACCAGGCCCCTGCCAATCTGGCATATGCAGCTTAGGGGAGCTGGTCAAAATAGTCTCACCCGACTATTCCATCTTAAAACACACAGCCTCACCTGGAAGTAAAAACTGCTTTACCAAAACTTGTCTCGGATACCAGGAGCCCTGCCAATTTGGCATTTGCAGCCTAGGGGAGCTAGTCAAAGCCAAGTAGTCTCACCCGATTATTTAGTCTTAAAACATACAGCCTCACTTGGAAGTCAAAACTGCTTACCCAAAACTTGTCTCAGATACCAGGACTCCTGCTAATCTGGCATTTGCAGCTTTGGGGAGAAAGTCAAAGCCAAATAGTCTCACCAGACTATTTAATCTTAAAGCATACAGCCTAACCTGGAAGTCAAAACTGCTTACCCAAAACTTGTCTCAGATACCAGGAGCCCTGCCAATCTGGCATTTGCAGCCTAGGGGGGCTAGTCAAAGCCAAATAGTCTCACCCGATTATTTAGTCTTAAAACATACAGCCTTACCTGGAAGTCAAAGCTGGTTCACCCAAACTTAACTCAGATACCAGGACCCCTGCCCATCTGGCATTTTCAGCCTAGGGGAGCTAGTCAAAGCCAAATAGTCTCCCCCGACTTTTCCATCTTTAAACATACAGCCTCACTTGGAAGTCAAAACTGCTTACCCAAAACTTGTCCAGATACCAGGACCCCTGCTAATCTGGCATTTGCAGCTTTGGGGAGAAAGTCAAAGCCAAATAGTCTCACCAGACTATTTAATCTTAAAGCATACAGCCTAACCTGAAAGTCAGAACTGCTTACCCCAAACTTGTTTCAGATACCAGGACCCCCGCCAATCTGACATTTGCAGGCTAGGGGAGCTAGTCAAAGCCAAATAGTCTTACCCGACTTTTCCATCTTTAAACATACAGCCTCACTTGGACGTCAAAACTGCTTACCCAAAACTTGTCCAGATACCAGGACCCCTGCTAATCTGGCATTTGCAGCTTTGGGGAGAAAGTCAAAGCCAAATAGTTTCACCAGACTATTTAATCTTAAAGCATACAGCCTAACCTGGAAGTCAAAACTGCTTACCCAAAACTTGTCTCAGATACCAGGAGCCCTGCCAATCTGGCATTTGCAGCCTAGAGGAGCTAGTCAAAGCCAAATAGTCTCACCCGACTATAAAGTCCTAAAATATACAGAATCACCCGGAAGTCAAAGCTGGTTCACCCAAACTTAACTCAGATACCAGGACCCCTGCCAATCTGGCATTTTCAGCCTAGGGGAGCTAGTCAAAGCCAAATAGTCTCCCCCGACTTTTCCATCTTAAAACATACAGCCTCACCTGGAAGTCAAAACAGCTTACCCAAAACTTGTCCAGATACCAGGACCCCTGCTAAACTGGCATTTGCAGCTTAGGGGAGAAAGTCAAAGCCAAATAGTCTTACCCGACTATTCCATCTTAAAACATACAGCCTCACCTGGAAGTCAAAACTGCTTTACCAAAACTTCTCTCAGATACCAGGAGCCCTGCCAATTTGGCATTGCAACCTAGAGGTGCAGGTCAAAGCCAGATAGTCTCATCAGACTATTTAATCTTAAAGCATACAGCCTAACCTGGAAGTCAGAACTGCTTACCCAAAACTTGTTTCAGATACCAGGACCCCTGCCAATCTGGCATTTGCAGCCTAGGGGAGCTAGTCAAAGCCAAATAGTCTCACCCGACTGTTAAGTCTTAAAACATATAGCCTCACCTGGAAGTCAAAACAGCTTACCCAAAACTTGACTCAGATACCAGGAGGCCCGCCAATCTGGCATTTGCAGCCTAGGTGAACAAGTCAAAGCCAAACAGTCTCACCCGACTTATCCATCTTAAAACATACAGCCCCATCTGGCCGCCAAAATTACTTTAGCAACACTTGTCTCAGATACCAGGAGCCCTGCCAATCTGGCATTTGCAGCCTAGGGGAGCAGGTTATAGCCAAATAGTCTCAGCCGACTATTCCATCTTAAAACATACAGCCTCACCTGGACGTCAAAACTGCTTTGCCAAAACTTGTCTCAGATACCAGGAGCATTGCCAATCTGGCATTTGCAGCCTGGGGGAGCTAGTCAAAGCCAAATAGTCTCACCCGACAATTAAGTCTTAAAACACACAGCCTCACCTGGAAGTCAAAGCTGCTTCACCAAAACCTGACTCAGATACCAGGCCCCTGCCAATCTGGCATATGCAGCTTAGGGGAGCTGGTCAAAATAGTCTCACCCGACTATTCCATCTTAAAACACACAGCCTCACCTGGAAGTAAAAACTGCTTTACCAAAACTTGTCTCGGATACCAGGAGCCCTGCCAATTTGGCATTTGCAGCCTAGGGGAGCTAGTCAAAGCCAAATAGTCTCACCCGATTATTTAGTCTTCAAAAAAATATACAGAATTACCAGAACGTCAAAACTGCTTTACCAAAACTTGTCTCAGATACCAAGACCCCTGCCAATCTGGCTTTTGCAGCTTAGGGGAGCTAGTTAAAGCCAAATGGTCTCACCCGACTTTTTAATCTTAAATCATGCAGCCTCGATTGGAGGTCAAGACTGCTTCACCAAAACTTGTCTCAGATACCAGGAGCCCTGCAAATCTGGCATTTGCAGCTTAGGGGAGAAAGTCAAAGCCAAATAGTCTCACCCGACTATTCCATCTTAAAACATACAGCCTCACCTGGAAGTCAAAACAGCTTACCCAAAACTTGTCTCATATACCATGAGCCTTGCCAATCTGGCATTTGCAGCCTAGGTGGGCTAGTCAAAGTCAAACAGTCTCACCCGACTATTCCATCTTAAAACATACAGCCTCACCTGGAAGTCAAAACTGCTTTACCAAAACTTCTCTCAGATACCAGGGCCCTGCCAATCTGGCATTTGCAGCCTAGGGGAGCAGGTCATAGCCAAATAGTCTCACCCGACTATTCCATCTTAAAACATACAACCTTACCTGGAAGTTAAACTGCTTTACCAAAACTTCTCTCAGATACCAGGAGCCCTGCCAATTTGGCATTGCAACCTAGAGGTGCAGGTCAAAGCCAAATAGTCTCACCAGACTATTTAATCTTAAAGCATACAGCCTAACCTAGAAGTCAGAACTGCTTACCCAAAACTTGTTTCAGATACCAGGACCCCTGCCAATCTGGCATTTGCAGCCTAGGGGAGCTAGTCAAAGCCAAATAGTCTCACCCGACTGTTAAGTCTGAAAACATACAGCCTCACCTGGAAGTCAAAACAGCTTACCCAAATCTTGACTCAGATACCAGGTGGCCCGCGAATCTGGCATTTGCAGCCTAGGTGAACAAGTCAAAGCCAAACAGTCTCACCCGACTTATCCATCTTAAAACATACAGCCCCATCTGGCCGCCAAAATTACTTTAGCAACACTTGTCTCAGATACCAGGAGCCCCGCCAATCTGGCATTTGCAGCCTAGGGGAGCAGGTTATAGCCAAATAGTCTCAGCCGACTATTCCATCTTAAAACATACAGCCTCACCTGGACGTCAAAACTGCTTTGCCAAAACTTGTCTCAGATACCAGGAGCATTGCCAATCTGGCATTTGCAGCCTGGGGGAGCTAGTCAAAGCCAAATAGTCTCACCCGACAATTAAGTCTTAAAACACACAGCCTCACCTGGAAGTCAAAGCTGCTTCACCAAAACCTGACTCAGATACCAGGCCCCTGCCAATCTGGCATATGCAGCTTAGGGGAGCTGGTCAAAATAGTCTCACCCGACTATTCCATCTTAAAACACACAGCCTCACCTGGAAGTAAAAACTGCTTTACCAAAACTTGTCTCGGATACCAGGAGCCCTGCCAATTTGGCATTTGCAGCCTAGGGGAGCTAGTCAAAGCCAAATAGTCTCACCCGATTATTTAGTCTTAAAACATACAGCCTCACTTGGAAGTCAAAACTGCTTACCCAAAACTTGTCCAGATACCAGGACTCCTGCTAATCTGGCATTTGCAGCTTTGGGGAGAAAGTCAAAGCCAAATAGTCTCACCAGACTATTTAATCTTAAAGCATACAGCCTAACCTGGAAGTCAAAACTGCTTACCCAAAACTTGTCTCAGATACCAGGAGCCCTGCCAATCTGGCATTTGCAGCCTAGGGGAGCTAGTCAAAGCCAAATAGTCTCACCCGATTATTTAGTCTTAAAACATACAGCCTTACCTGGAAGTCAAAGCTGGTTCACCCAAACTTAACTCAGATACCAGGACCCCTGCCCATCTGGCATTTTCAGCCTAGGGGACCTAGTCAAAGCCAAATAGTCTCACCCGACTATTAAGTCCTAAAATATACAGAATCACCCGGAAGTCAAGCTGGTTCACCCAAACTTAACTCAGATACCAGGACCCCTGCCAATCTGGCATTTTCAGCCTAGGGGAGCTAGTCAAAGCCAAATAGTCTCCCCCGACTATTCCATCTTAAAATATACAGCCTCACCTGGAAGTCAAAACAGCTTACCCAAAACTTGTCCAGATACCAGGACCCCTGCTAAACTGGCATTTGCAGCTTAGGGGAGAAAGTCAAAGCCAAATAGTCTCACCCGACTTTTCCATCTTAAAACATACAGCCTCACCTGGAAGTCAAAACTGCTTTACCAAAACTTCTCTCAGATACCAGGAGCCCTGCCAATGTGGCATTGCAACCTAGAGTTGCAGGTCAAAGCCAGATAGTCTCATCAGACTATTTAATCTTAAAGCATACAGCCTAACCTGGAAGTCAGAACTGCTTACCCAAAACTTGTTTCAGATACCAGGACCCCTGCCAATCTGGCATTTACAGCCTAGGGGAGCTAGTCAAAGCCAAATAGTCTCACCCGACTGTTAAGTCTTAAAACATATAGCCTCACCTGGAAGTCAAAACAGCTTACCCAAAACTTGACTCAGATACCAGGAGGCCCGCCAATCTGGCATTTGCAGCCTAGGTGAACAAGTCAAAGCCAAACAGTCTCACCCGACTTATCCATCTTAAAACATACAGCCCCATCTGGCCGCCAAAATTACTTTAGCAACACTTGTCTCAGATACCAGGAGCCAAGCCAATCTGGCATTTGCAGCCTAGGGGAGCAGGTTATAGCCAAATAGTCTCACCCGACTATTCCATCTTAAAACGTACAGCCTAACCTGGACGTCAAAACTGCTTTGCCAAAACTTGTCTCAGATACCAGGAGCATTGCCAATCTGGCATTTGCAGCCTGGGGGAGCTAGTCAAAGCCAAATAGTCTCACTGGACTATTTAATCTTAAAAAAAATATACAGCCTTACCAGAACGTCAAAACTGCTTTACCAAAACTTGTCTCAGATACCAAGACCCCTGCCAATCTGGCTTTTGCAGCTTAGGGGAGCTAGTTAAAGCCAAATGGTGTCACCCGACTTTTTAATCTTAAAACATACAGCCTCAATTGGAGGTCAAGACTGCTTCACCAAAACTTGTCTCAGATACCAGGAGCCCTGCAAATCTGGCATTTGCAGCTTAGGGGAGAAAGTCAAAGCCAAATAGTCTCACCAGACTATTTAATCTTAAAGCATACAGCCTAACCTGGAAGTCAAAACTGCTTACCCAAAACTTGTCCAGATACCAGGAGCCCTGCCAATCTGGCATTTGCAGCCTAGGGGAGCTAGTCAAAGCCAAATAGTCTCACCCGACTATTAAGTCCTAAAATATACAGAATCACCTGGAAGTCAAAGCTGGTTCACCCAAACTTAACTCAGATACCAGGACCCCTGCCAATCTGGCATTTTCAGCCTAGGGGAGCTAGTCAAAGCCAAATAGTCTCCCCCGATTTTTCCATCTTAAAACATACAGCCTCACCTGGAAGTCAAAACAGCTTACCCAAAACTTGTCCAGATACCAGGACCCCTGCTAAACTGGCATTTGCAGCTTAGGGGAGAAAGTCAAAGCCAAATAGTCTCACCCGACTATTCCATCTTAAAACATACAGCCTCACCTGGAAGTCAAAACTGCTTTACCAAAACTTCTCTCAGATACCAGGAGCCCTGCCAATTTGGCATTGCAACCTAGAGGTGCAGGTCAAAGCCAGATAGTCTCATCAGACTATTTAATCTTAAAGCATACAGCCTAACCTGGAAGTCAGAACTGCTTACCCAAAACTTGTTTCAGATACCAGGACCCCTGCCAATCTGGCATTTGCGGCCTAGGGGAGCTAGTCAAAGCCAAATAGTCTCACCCGACTGTTAAGTCTTAAAACATATAGCCTCACCTGGAAGTCAAAACAGCTTACCCAAAACTTGACTCAGATACCAGGAGGCCCGCCAATCTGGCATTTGCAGCCTAGGTGAACAAGTCAAAGCCAAACAGTCTCACCCGACTTATCCATCTTAAAACATACAGCCCCATCTGGCCGCCAAAATTACTTTAGCAACACTTCTCTCAGATACCAGGAGCCCTGCCAATGTGGCATTGCAACCTAGAGGTGCAGGTCAAAGCCAAATAGTCTCACTGGACTATTTAATCTTAAAAAAAATATACAGCCTTACCAGAACGTCAAAACTGCTTTACCAAAACTTGTCTCAGATACCAAGACCCCTGCCAATCTGGCTTTTGCAGCTTAGGGGAGCTAATTAAAGCCAAATGGTGTCACCCGACTTTTTAATCTTAAAACATACAGCCTCAATTGGAGGTCAAGACTGCTTCACCAAAACTTGTCTCAGATACCAGGAGCATTGCCAATCTGGCATTTGCAGCCTGGGGGAGCTAGTCAAAGCCAAATAGTCTCACTGGACTATTTAATCTTAAAAAAAATATACAGCCTTACCAGAACGTCAAAACTGCTTTACCAAAACTTGTCTCAGATACCAAGACCCCTGCCAATCTGGCTTTTGCAGCCTAGGGGAGCTAATTAAAGCCAAATGGTGTCACCCGACTTTTTAATCTTAAAACATACAGCCTCAATTGGAGGTCAAGACTGCTTCACCAAAACTTGTCTCAGATACCAGGAGCCCTGCAAGTCTGTCATTTGCAGCTTAGGGGAGAAAGTCAAAGCCAAATAGTCTCACCCGACTATTCCATCTTAAAACATACAGCCTCACCTGGAAGTCAAAACAGCTTACCCAAAACTTGACTCAGATACCAGGAGGCCCGCCAATCTGGCATTTGCTGCCTAGGTGAACAAGTCAAAGCCAAACAGTCTCACCCGACTTATCCATCTTAAAACATACAGCCCCATCTGGCCGCCAAAATTACTTTAGCAACACTTCTCTCAGATACCAGGAGCCCTGCCAATTTGGCATTGCAACCTAGAGGTGCAGGTCAAAGCCAGATAGTCTCATCAGACTATTTAATCTTAAAGCATACAGCCTAACCTGGAAGTCAGAACTGCTTACCCAAAACTTGTTTCAGATACCAGGAGGCCCGCCAATATGGCATTTGCAGCCTAGGGGAGCAGGTTATAGCCAAATAGTCTCACCCGACTGTTAAGTCTTAAAACATATAGCCTCACCTGGAAGTCAAAACAGCTTACCCAAAACTTGACTCAGATACCAGGAGGCCCGCCAATCTGCCATTTGCAGCCTAGGTGAACAAGTCAAAGCCAAACAGTCTCACCCGACTTATCCATCTTAAAACATACAGCCCCATCTGGCCGCCAAAATTACTTTAGCAACACTTCTCTCAGATACCAGGAGCCCTGCCAATTTGGCATTGCAACCTAGAGGTGCAGGTCAAAGCCAGATAGTCTCATCAGACTATTTAATCTTAAAGCATACAGCCTAACCTGGAAGTCAGAACTGCTTACCCAAAACTTGTTTCAGATACCAGGAGGCCCGCCAATCTGGCATTTGCAGCCTAGGGGAGCAGGTTATAGCCAAATAGTCTCACCCGACTATTCCATCTTAAAACATACAGCCTCACCTGGACGTCAAAACTGCTTTGCCAAAACTTGTCTCAGATACCAGGAGCATTGCCAATCTGGCATTTGCAGCCTGGGAGAGCTAGTCAAAGCCAAATAGTCTCACTGGACTATTTAATCTTAAAAAAAATATACAGCCTTACCAGAACGTCAAAACTGCTTTACCAAAACTTGTCTCAGATACCAAGACCCCTGCCAATCTGGCTTTTGCAGCTTAGGGGAGCTAATTAAAGCCAAATGGTGTCACCCGACTTTTTAATCTTAAAACATACAGCCTCAATTGGAGGTCAAGACTGCTTCACCAAAACTTGTCTCAGATACCAGGAGCCCTGCAAGTCTGTCATTTGCAGCTTAGGGGAGAAAGTCAAAGCCAAATAGTCTCACCCGACTATTCCATCTTAAAACATACAGCCTCACCTGGAAGTCAAAACAGCTTACCCAAAACTTGTCTCATATACCATGAGCCTTGCCAATCTGGCATTTGCAGCCTAGGTGGGCTAGTCAAAGTCAAACAGTCTCACCCGACTATTCCATCTTAAAACATACAGCCTCACCTGGAAGTCAAAACTGCTTTACCAAAACTTGTCTCAGATACCAGGGCCCTGCCAATCTGGCATTTGCAGCCTAGGGGAGCAGGTCATAGCCAAATAGTCTCACCCGACTATTCCATCTTAAAACATACAACCTTACTTGGAAGTTAAAACTGCTTTACCAAAACTTTTCTCAGATACCAGGAGCCCTGCCAATTTGGCATTGCAACCTAGAGGTGCAGGTCAAAGCCAAATAGTCTCACCAGACTATTTAATCTTAAAGCATACAGCCTAACCTGGAAGTCAGAACTGCTTACCCAAAACTTGTTTCAGATACCAGGACCCCTGCCAATCTGGCATTTGCAGCCTAGGGGAGCTAGTCAAAGCCAAATAGTCTCACCCGACTGTTAAGTCTTAAGACATACAGCCTCACCTGGAAGTCAAAACAGCTTACCCAAAACCTGACTCAGATACCAGGAGGCCCGCCAATCTGGCATTTGCAGCCTAGGTGAACAAGTCAAAGCCAAACAGTCTCACCCGACTTATCCATCTTAAAATATACAGCCCCATCTGGCCGCCAAAATTACTTTAGCAACACTTGTCTCAGATACCAGGATCACCGCCAATCTGGCATTTGCAGCCTGGGGGAGCTAGTCAAAGCCAAATAGTCTCACTGGACTATTTAATCTTAAAAAAAATATACAGCCTTACCAGAACGTCAAAACTGCTTTACCAAAACTTGTCTCAGATACCAAGACCCCTGCCAATCTGGCTTTTGCAGCTTAGGGGAGCTAGTTAAAGCCAAATGGTCTCACCCGACTTTTTAATCTTAAAACATACAGCCTCAATTGGAGGTCAAGACTGCTTCACCAAAACTTGTCTCAGATACCAGGAGCCCTGCAAATCTGGCATTTGCAGCTTAGGGGAGAAAGTCAAAGCCAAATAGTCTCACCCGACTATTCCATCATAAAACATACAGCCTCACCTGGAAGTCAAAACAGCTTACCCAAAACTTGTCTCATATACCATGAGCCTTGCCAATCTGGCATTTGCAGCCTAGGTGGGCTAGTCAAAGTCAAACAGTCTCACCCGACTATTCCATCTTAAAACATACAGCCTCACCTGGAAGTCAAAACTGCTTTACCAAAACTTGTCTCAGATACCAGGGCCCTGCCAATCTGGCATTTGCAGCCTAGGGGAGCAGGTCATAGCCAAATAGTCTCACCCGACTATTCCATCTTAAAACATACAACCTTACCTGGAAGTTAAAACTGCTTTACCAAAACTTTTCTCAGATACCAAGACCCCTGCCAATCTGGCTTTTGCAGCTTAGGGGAGCTAGTTAAAGCCAAATGGTCTCACCCGACTTTTTAATCTTAAAACATACAGCCTCAATTGGAGGTCAAGACTGCTTCACCAAAACTTGTCTCAGATACCAGGAGCCCTGCAAATCTGGCATTTGCAGGCTCGGGGAGCTAGTCAAAGCCAAATAGTCTCACCCGACTTTTCCATCTTTAAACATACAGCCTCACTTGGAAGTCAAAACTGCTTACCCAAAACTTGTCCAGATTCCAGGACCCCTGCTAATCTGGCATTTGCAGCTTTGGGGAGAAAGTCAAAGCCAAATAGTCTCACCAGACTATTTAATCTTAAAGTATACAGCCTAACCTGGAAGTCAGAACTGCTTACCCCAAACTTGTTTCAGATACCAGGACCCCTGCCAATCTGGCATTTGCAGGCTATGGGAGCTAGTCAAAGCCAAATAGTCTCACCCGACTATTAAGTCCTAAAATATAAAGAATCACCTGGAAGTCAAAGCTGGTTCACCCAACCTTAACTCAGATACCAGGACCCCTGCCAATCTGGCATTTTCAGCCTAGGGGAGCTAGTCAAAGCTAAATAGTCTCCCCCGACTTTTCCATCTTAAAACATACAGCCTCACCTGGAAGTCAAAACAGCTTACCCAAAACTTGTCCAGATACCAGGACCCCTGCTAATCTGGCATTTGCAGCTAAGGGGAGAAAGTCAAAGCCAAATAGTCTCACCCGACTATTCCATCTTAAAACAGACAGCCTCACCTGGAAGTCAAAACTGCTATACCAAAACTTGTCTCAGATACCAGGGCCCTGCCAATCTGGCATTTGAAGCCTAGGGGAGCAGGTCATAGCCGAATAGTCTCACCCGACTTATCCATCTTAAAACATACAGCCCCAGCTGGCCGCCAAAATTACTTTAGCAACACTTGTCTCAGATACCAGGATCCCCGCCAATCTGGCATTTGCAGCCTAGGCGAGCAGGTTATAGCCAAATAGTCTCACCCGACTATTCCATCTTAAAACATACAGCCTCACCTGGACGTCAAAACTGCTTTGCCAAAACTTGTCTCAGATACCAGGAGCATTGCCAATCTGGCATTTGCAGCCTGGGGGAGCTAGTCAAAGCCAAATAGTCTCACTGGACTATTTAATCTTAAAAAAAATATACAGCCTTCCCAGAACGTCAAGATTGCTTTACCAAAACTTGTCTCAGATACCAAGACCCCTGCCAATCTGGCTTTTGCAGCTTAGGGGAGCTAGTTAAAGCCAAATGGTCTCACCCGACTTTTTAATCTTAAAACATACAGCCTCAATTGGAGGTCAAGACTGCTTCACCAAAACTTGTCTCAGATACCAGGAGCCTTGCAAATCTGGCATTTGCAGCTTAGGGGAGAAAGTCAAAGCCAAATAGTCTCACCCGACTATTCCATCTTAAAACATACAGCCTCACCTGGAAGTCAAAACAGCTTACCCAAAACTTGTCTCATATACCATGAGCCTTGCCAATCTGGCATTTGCAGCCTAGGTGGGCTAGTCAAAGTCAAACAGTCTCACCCGACTATTCCATCTTAAAACAATCAGCCTCACCTGGAAGTCAAAACTGCTTTACCAAAACTTGTCTTAGATACCAGGGCCCTGCCAATCTGGCATTTGCAGCCTAGGGGAGCAGGTCATAGCCAAATAGTCTCACCCGACTATTCCATCTTAAAACATACAACCTTA
>JAEIGF010000201.1:0-42649 GCA_018903485.1 Drosophila littoralis | reverse complement strand
ACATGCCGGCAAGTTAAAACCTCACAGTCATATGCCTTATATACAATATTTCATATGTCATGCCTTCCGCGACACCACTCCCTATAAAGGTTTTTTGACACATATTCTATAATGCCGACTTTTTTTCCAAATGCTACCAACTACCTTATCATTTTTATATACTTATTTAATAAAACTTTCAAATAACTTCATTAATCTTTTTAATTAAACATAATTGACACATGCCGGCAAGCCAACAACTCACATTCATATGAACTTGCCGTATACACCACTACCAATAAAGGTTTTTTGACATATATTCTATAATGCCGCCATTTTTTCCAAATGCTACCAACCACCTTATCGTTTTCATGTACTAATTTATTAATACATTCAATAAACTTCATTATTCTTTTCAATTAAAAATAATTGACTTACGCCAGACAGTCATATGCCTTATATAAAACATTTCATATGCCATGCATTTCGCGACACCACTCCATATATAGGTTTTATTACACATATTCTATAATGCGCCCATTTTTTAAATGCTACCAACCACCTTATCGTTTTCATGTACTAATTTAATAAAACATTCAAATAACTTCATTAATCTTTTTAACTAAACATAATTGACACATGCCGCCAAGTTAAAACCTCACAGTAATATGCCTTATATACAATATTTCATATGACATGCCTTGCGTGACACCACTACCAATAAAGGTTTTTTGACATATATTCTATAATGCCGCCATTTTTTCCAAATGCTACCAACCACCTTATCGTTTTCATGTACTAATTTATTAATACATTCAATAAACTTCATTATTCTTTTCAATTATAAATAATTAACCTATGACGCCAAGTCAATACCCCACAGTCATATGCCTTATATACAACATTTCATATGCCATGCCTTTCGCGACACCACTCCATAGATTGGTTTAATGACACATATTCTATAATGCAGCCATTTTTTCCAAATGCTACCAACCACCTTATTTTTTTAATGTTTTAATTTAGTTATACATTCAAATAGCTTCAGTATTCTTTTAGTTAAACAAAATTGACTTATGACGATAAGGCAAATTTTCATAGTCATATGCCGTATATAAAATTTTTCATATGACATGCCTTGCCACTCCCTATAAAGGTTTATTGACACATATTCTTTAATGCCGACGTTTTTTCCAAATATTACCAACCACGCTAACTTTATAATGTACTACTGTAATAATATTCAAATAAATTCATTAATCTTTTTAATCTTTTAATTAATCTTTTTAATCTTTTAGTTAATCTTTATTGTCATATGCCGGCAAGCCAACACCTCAAAGTCATTTGAAATTGTCGTATATAAAATTTTTCATATGACATACCTGGCGCGACACCACTCCATACATAGGTTTTATGACACATATTTTATAATGCCGACTTGGTTTCCAAATGCTACCAACCACCTTATCGTTTTCATGTACTTGCTTATTAATACATTCAATTTACTTTAATATTCTCTTAAGTTAAACGTAATTAATTTATGCCGGCAAGGCATTTTCATATGACATACTTTGCGCGACACCACTCCCTAAAAAGGTTTTTTGACATATATTCTATAATGCCGCCATTTTTTCCAAATGCTTCCAACCACCTTATCGATTTCATGTAGTAATTTATTAATACATTCAATAAACTTCATTATTCTTTTCAATTATAAATAATTGACTTATGCCGCCAAGTCAATACCCCACAGTCATATGCCTTATATACAACATTTCATATGCCATGCCTTTCGGTTATGCCCTACAGTCATATGCCTTATGTACAACATTTCATATGCCATGCCTTTCGCGACACCACTACCCATAAAGGTTTTTTGACATATTTTCAATAATGCCGACATTTTTTCCAAATGCTACCAACCAATTTATCGATTTCATGTACTAATTTATTAATACATTCAATAAACTTCATTATTCTTTTCAATTAAAAATAATTGACTTATGCCAGACAGTCATATGCCTTATATACAACATTTCATATGCCATGCCTTTCGCGACACCACTCCATATATAAGTTTTATTACACATAAGCTATAATGCAGCCATTTTCCAAATGCTACCTTCCACCTTATCTTGTTCATGTACTAATTTTATAATACATTCAAATGGCTTCAGTAATCTCTTTAGTTAACCATAATAGACTTAGGCCGGCAAGGCAAATACCCACAGTCATATGCCTTATATACAACATTTCATATGCCATGCCTTTCGCGACACCACTACCCATAAAGGTTTTTTGACATATTTTCAATAATGCCGACATTTTTTCCAAATGCTACCAACCACTTTATCGTTTTCATGTACTAATTTATTAATACATTCAATAAACTTCATTACTCTTTTTAATTATAAATAATTGACTTATGCCCTGCAGTCATATGCCTTATATACAACATTTCATATGCCATGCATTTCGCGACACCACCCCATATATAGGTTTTATTACACATATTCTATAATGCGGCCATTTTTCAAATGCTACCAACCACCTTATCGTTTTCATGTACTAATTTAATAAAACATTCAATAACTTCATTAATCTTTTTAATTAAACATAATTGACACATACACCACAGTCATATGCCTTATAGACAATATTTCATATGACATGCCTTGCGCGACACCACTACATATTAAGGTTTTTTGACATATATTCTTTTTGACATTATTCTTTTAAATTGAAAATAATTGACTTATGCCGGCAAGTCAATACCCCACAGTCATATGCCTTATACACAACATTTCATATGCCATGCCTTTCGGGACACCACTACCCATAAAGGTTTTTTGACATATTTTCAATAATGCCGACATTTTTTCCAAATGCTACCAACCACTTTATCGTTTTCATGTACTAATTTATTAATAGATTCAATAAACTTCATTACTATTTTTAATTATAAATAATTGACTTATGCCCTACAGTCATATGCCTTATATACAACATTTCATATGCTATGAATTTCGCGACACCACTCCACAGATTGGTTTCATTACACATATTCTATAATGCGGCCATTTTTCAAATGCTACCAACCACCTTATCGTTTTCATGTACTAATTTAATAAAACATTCAAATAACTTCATTAATCTTTTTAACTAAACATAATTGACACATGCCGCCAAGTTAAAACCTCACAGTAATATGCCTTATATACAATATTTCATATGACATGCCTTGCGTGACACCACTACCAATAAAGGTTTTTTGACATATATTCTATAATGCCGCCATTTTTTCCAAATGCTACCAACCACCTTATCGTTTTCATGTACTAATTTATTAATACATTCAATAAACTTCATTATTCTTTTCAATTATAAATAATTAACCTATGACGCCAAGTCAATACCCCACAGTCATATGCCTTATATACAACATTTCATATGCCATGCCTTTCGCGACACCACTCCATAGATTGGTTTAATGACACATATTCTATAATGCAGCCATTTTTTCCAAATGCTACCAACCACCTTATTTTTTTAATGTTTTAATTTAGTTATACATTCAAATAGCTTCAGTATTCTTTTTAGTTAAACAAAATTGACTTATGACGATAAGGCAAATTTTCATAGTCATATGCCGTATATAAAATTTTTCATATGACATGCCTTGCCACTCCCTATAAAGGTTTATTGACACATATTCTTTAATGCCGACGTTTTTTCCAAATATTACCAACCACGCGAACTTTATAATGTACTACTGTAATAATATTCAAATAAATTCATTAATCTTTTTAATCTTTTAATTAATCTTTTTAATCTTTTAGTTAATCTTTATTGTCATATGCCGGCAAGCCAACACCTCAAAGTCATTTGAAATTGTCGTATATAAAATTTTTCATATGACATACCTGGCGCGACACCACTCCATACATAGGTTTTATGACACATATTTTATAATGCCGACTTGGTTTCCAAATGCTACCAACCACCTTATCGTTTTCATGTACTTGCTTATTAATACATTCAATTTACTTTAATATTTTCTTAAGTTAAACGTAATTAATTTATGCCGGCAAGGCATTTTCATATGACATACTTTGCGCGACACCACTCCCTAAAAAGGTTTTTTGACATATATTCTATAATGCCGCCATTTTTTTCCAATGCTTCCAACCACCTTATCGATTTCATGTAGTAATTTATTAATACATTCAATAAACTTCATTATTCTTTTCAATTATAAATAATTGACTTATGCCGCCAAGTCAATACCCCACAGTCATATGCCTTATATACAACATTTCATATGCCATGCCTTTCGGTTATGCCCTACAGTCATATGCCTTATGTACAACATTTCATATGCCATGCCTTTCGCGACACCACTACCCATAAAGGTTTTTTGACATATTTTCAATAATGCCGACATTTTTTCCAAATGCTACCAACCACCTTATCGATTTCATGTACTAATTTATTAATACATTCAATAAACTTCATTATTCTTTTCAATTAAAAATAATTGACTTATGCCAGACAGTCATATGCCTTATATACAACATTTCATATGCCATGCCTTTCGCGACACCACTCCATATATAAGTTTTATTACACATAAGCTATAATGCAGCCATTTTCCAAATGCTACCTTCCACCTTATCTTGTTCATGTACTAATTTTATAATACATTCAAATGGCTTCAGTAATCTTTTTAGTTAACCATAATAGACTTAGGCCGGCAAGGCAAATACCCACAGTCATATGCCTTATATACAACATTTCAGATGTCATGCCTTTCGCGACACCACTCCCTATAACGGTTTTTTGACATATATTCTTTTTGACATTATTCTTTTAAATTGAAAATAATTGACTTATGCCGGCAAGTCAATACCCCACAGTCATATGCCTTATAGACAATATTTCATATGACATGCCTTGCGCGACACCACTACATATTAAGGTTTTTTGACATATATTCTTTTTGACATTATTCTTTTAAATTGAAAATAATTGACTTATGCCGGCAAGTCAATACCCCACAGTCATATGCCTTATACACAACATTTCATATGCCATGCCTTTCGCGACACCACTACCCATAAAGGTTTTTTGACATATTTTCAATAATGCCGACATTTTTTCCAAATGCTACCAACCACTTTATCGTTTTCATGTACTAATTTATTAATAGATTCAATAAACTTCATTACTATTTTCAATTATAAATAATTGACTTATGCCCTACAGTCATATGCCTTATATACAACATTTCATATGCTATGAATTTCGCGACACCACTCCACAGATTGGTTTCATTACACATATTCTATAATGCGGCCATTTTTCAAATGCTACCAACCACCTTATCGTTTTCATGTACTAATTTAATAAAACATTCAAATAACTATATTAATCTTTTTAACTAAACATAATTGACACATGCCGCCAAGTTAAAACCTCACAGTCATATGCCTTATATACAATATTTCATATGACATGCCTTGCGCCACACCACTACCAATAATGGTTTTTTAACATATATTCTATAATGCCGCCATTTTTTCCAAATGCTACCAACCACCTTATGGTTTTCATGTACGAATTTATTAATACATTCAATAAACTTAATTATTCTTTTCAATTATAAATAATTGACTTATGCCGCCAAGTCAATACCTCACAGTCATATGCCTTATATACAACATTTCATATGCCATGCCTTTCGCGACACCACTCCATAGATTGGTTTTATGACACATATTCTATAATGTATCCATTTTTCCAAATGCTACCAACTACCTTATCGGTTTCATATACTTATTTTATAAAGCATTCTAATAACTTAATTAATCTTTTAATTAAACATAATTGACACATGCCGGCAAGCCAACAACTCACACTCATATGAATTTACCGTATACACAATTTTGCATATGCCATACCATGAGCGACACCACTCCATATATAGGTTTATTGACACATATTCTCTAATGCCGAAATTTTTTCCAAATGCTACCACCCACCTTATTTGTTTCATGTTTTAATTAAGTAATGCATTCAAATAGCATCAGTATTCTTTTAAGTTAAACATAATTGACTTATATCGATAAGGCAAATTCTCATAGTCATATGCCGTATATACAATTTTACATATGACATGCCTTGCGCGACACCACTCCCTATAAAGGTTTATTGACACAGATTCTAACATGCCTTGCGCGACACCACTACCAATAAAGGTTTTTTGACATATGTTCTATAATGCAGCCTTTTTTTCCAAATGCTACCAACCACCTTATCGTTTTCATGTACTAATTTATTAATACATTCAATAAACTTCATTATTCTTTTCAATTAAAAATAATTGACTTATGCCAGACAGTCATATGCCTTATATACAACATTTCATATGCAATGCCTTTCGCGACACCACTCCATATATAAGTTTTATTACACATAAGCTATAATGCTATGACGTATGCCATTTTCCAAATGCTACCTTCCACCTTATCTTGTTCATGTACTAATTTTATAATACATTCAAATGGCTTCAGTAATCTTTTTAGTTAACCATAATAGACTTGTGCCTGCAAGGCAAATACCCACAGTCATATGCCTTATATACAACATTTCATATGTCATGCCTTTCGCGACACCACTCCCTATAACGGTTTTTTGGCATATATTCTTTTTGACATTATTCTTTTAAATTGAAAATAATTGACTTATGCCGGCAAGTCAATACCCCACAGTCATATGCCTTATATACAATATTTCATATGCCATTCCTTTCGCGACACCACTACCCATAAAGGTTTTTTGACATATTTTCAATAATGCGGACACTTTTTTCCAAATGCTACCAACCACTTTATCGTTTTCATGTACTAATTTATTAATAGATTCAATAAACTTCATTACTCTTATGCCTTATATACAACATTTCATATGCCATGCATTTCGCGACATCACTCCATATATAGGTTTTATTACACATATTCTAAAATGCGGCAATTTTTTAAATGCTACCAACCACCTTATCGTTTTCATGTACTAATTTAATAAAACATTCAATAACTTCATTAATCTTTTTAATTAAACATAATTGACACATACCCCACAGTCATATGCGTTATAGACAATATTTCATATGACATGCCTTGCGCGACACCACTACCTATTAAGGTTTTTTGACATATATTCTTTTTGACTTCCCATAAAGGTTTTTTGACATATTTTCAATAATGCCGACATTTTTTCCAAATGCTACCAACCACTTTATCGTTTTCATGTACTAATTTATTAATAGATTCAATAAACTTCATTACTCTTTTCAATTATAAATAATTGTCTTATGCCCTACAGTCATATGCCTTATATACAACATTTCATATGCCATGCATTTCGCGACACCACTCCATATATAGGTTTTATTACACATATGCTATAATGCAGCCATTTTCCAAATGCTTCCAACCACCTTATCGTTTTCATGTACTAATTTAATAAAACATTCAAAAAACATCATGAATCTTTTTAATTAAACATAATTGACACAGTCCCCACAGTCATATGCCTTATAGACAATATTTTCAATAATGCCGACATTTTTTCCAAATGCTACCAACCACTTTATCGTTTTCATGTACTTATTTATTAATAGATTCAATAAACTTCATTACTCTTTTCAATTATAAATAATTGACTTATGCCCTACAGTCATATGCCTTATGTTCAACATTTCATATGCCATGCCTTTCGCGACACCACTACCCATAAAGGTTTTTTGACATATTTTCAATAATGCCGACATTTTTTCCAAATGCTACCAACCACCTTATCGATTTCATGTATTAATTTATTAATACATTCAATAAACTTCATTATTCTTTTCAATTAAAAATAATTGACTTATGCCAGACAGTCATATGCCTTATATACAACATTTTATATGCCATGCCTTTCGCGACACCACTCCAAATATAAGTTTTATTACACATAAGCTATAATGCAGCCATTTTCCAAATGCTACCTTCCACCTTATCTTGTTCATGTACTAATTTTATAATACATTCAAATGGCTTCAGTAATCTTTTTAGTTAACCATAATAGACTTAGGCCGGCAAGGCAAATACCCACAGTCATATGCCTTATATACAACATTTCATATGTCATGCCTTTCGCGACACCACTCCCTATAACGGTTTTTTGGCATATATTCTTTTTGACATTATTCTTTTAAATTGAAAATAATTGACTTATGCCGGCAAGTCAATACCCCACAGTCATATGCCTTATATACAACATTTCATATGCCATGCCTTTCGCGACACCACTACCCATAAAGGTTTTTTGACATATTTTCAATAATGCCGCCATTTTTTCCAAATGCTACCAACCACTTTATCGTTTTCATGTACTAATTTATTAATACATTCAATAAACTTCATTACTCTTTTAATTATAAATAATTGACTTATGCCCTACAGTCATATGCCTTATATACAACATTACATATGCCATGCATTTCGCGACACCACCCCATATATAGGTTTTATTACACATATTCTATAATGCGGCCATTTTTCAAATGCTACCAACCACCTTATCGTTTTCATGTACTAATTTAATAAAACATTCAATAACTTCATTAATCTTTTTAATTAAACATAATTGACACATACCCCACAGTCATATGCCTTATAGACAATATTTCATATGACATGCCTTGCGCGACACCACTACCTATTAAGGTTTTTTGACATATATTCTTTTTGACATTATTCTTTTAAATTAAAAATAATTGACTTATGCCGGCAAGTCAATACCCCACAGTCATATGCCTTATACACAACATTTCATATGCCATGCCTTTCGCGACACCACTACCCATAAAGGTTTTTTGAAATATTTTCAATAATGCCGACATTTTTTCCAAATGCTACCAACCACTTTATCGTTTTCATGTACTAATTTATTAATAGATTCAATAAACTTCATTACTCTTTTCAATTATAAATAATTGACTTATGCCCTACAGTCATATGCCTTATATACAACATTTCATATGCTATGAATTTCGCGACACCACTCCACAGATTGGTTTCATTACACATATTCTATAATGCGGCCATTTTTCAAATGCTACCAACCACCTTATCGTTTTCATGTACTAATTTAATAAAACATTCAAATAACTATATTAATCTTTTTAACTAAACATAATTGACACATGCCGCCAAGTTAAAACCTCACAGTCATATGTCTTATATACAACATTTCATATGCCATGCCTTTCGCGATACCACTCCATAGATTGGTTTTATGACACATATTCTATAATGCATCCATTTTTCCAAATGCTACCAACTACCTTATCGGTTTCATATACTTATTTTATAAAGCATTCTAATAACTTAATTAATCTTTTTAATTAAACATAACTCACACTCATATGAATTTACCGTATACACAATTTTGCATATGCCATACCATGAGCGACACCACTCCATATATAGGTTTATCGACACATATTCTCTAATGCCGAAATTTTTTCCAAATGCTACCACCCACCTTATTTGTTTCATGTTTTAATTAAGTAATGCATTCAAATAGCATCAGTATTCTTTTAAGTTAAACATAATTGACTTATATCGATTAGGCAAATTCTCATAGTCATATGCCGTATATACAATTTTACATACACATGCCTTACACATGCCTTGCGCGACACCACTCCCTATAAAGGTTTATTGACACAGATTCTAACATGCCTTGCGCGACACCACTACCAATAAAGGTTTTTTGACATATATTCTATAATGCAGCCTTTTATTCCAAATGCTACCAACCACCTTATCGTTTTCATGTACTAATTTATTAATACATTCAATAAACTTCATTATTCTTTTCAATTAAAAATAATTGACTTATGCCAGACAGTCATATGCCTTATATACAACATTTCATATGCAATGCCTTTCGCGACACCACTCCATATATAAGTTTTATTACACATAAGCTATAATGCAGCCATTTTCCAAATGCTACCTTCCACCTTATCTTGTTCATGTACTAATTTTATAATACATTCAAATGGCTTCAGTAATCTTTGTAGTTAACCATAATAGACTTGTGCCGGCAAGGCAAATACCCACAGTCATATGCCTTATATACAACATTTCATATGTCATGCCTTTCGCGACACCACTCCCTATAACGGTTTTTTGGCATATATTCTTTTTGACATTATTCTTTTAAATTGAAAATAATTGACTTATGCCGGCAAGTCAATACCCCACAGTCATATGCCTTATATACAATATTTCATATGCCATGCCTTTCGCGACACCACTACCCATAAAGATTTTTTGACATATTTTCAATAATGCGGACACTTTTTTCCAAATGCTACCAACCACTTTATCGTTTTCATGTACTAATTAATTAATAGATTCAATAAACTTCATTATTCTTTTCAATTAAAAATAATTGACTTATGCCAGACAGTCATATGCCTTATATACAACATTTCATATGCCATGCATTTCGCGACACCACCCCATATATAGGTTTTATTACACATATTCTATAATGCGGCCATTTTTCAAATGCTACCAACCACCTTATCGTTTTCATGTACTAATTTAATAAAACATTCAATAACTTCATTAATCTTTTTAATTAAACATAATTGACACATACCCCACAGTCATATGCCTTATAGACAATATTTCATATGACATGCCTTGCGCGACACCACTACATATTAAGGTTTTTTGACATATATTCTTTTTGACATTATTCTTTTAAATTGAAAATAATTGACTTATGCCGGCAAGTCAATACCCCACAATCATATGCCTTATACACAACATTTCATATGCCATGCCTTTCGCGACACCACTACCCATAAAGGTTTTTTGACATATTTTCAATAATGCCGACATTTTTTCCAAATGCTACCAACCACTTTATCGTTTTCATGTACTAATTTATTAATAGATTCAATAAACTTCATTACTATTTTCAATTATAAATAATTGACTTATGCCCTACAGTCATATGCCTTATATACAACATTTCATATGCTATGAATTTCGCGACACCACTCCACAGATTGGTTTCATTACACATATTCTATAATGCGGCCATTTTTCAAATGCTACCAACCACCTTATCGTTTTCATGTACTAATTTAATAAAACATTCAAATAACTATATTAATCTTTTTAACTAAACATAATTGACACATGCCGCCAAGTTAAAACCTCACAGTCATATGCCTTATATACAATATTTCATATGACATGCCTTGCGCCACACCACTACCAATAATGGTTTTTTAACATATATTCTATAATGCCGCCATTTTTTCCAAATGCTACCAACCACCTTATGGTTTTCATGTACGAATTTATTAATACATTCAATAAACTTAATTATTCTTTTCAATTATAAATAATTGACTTATGCCGCCAAGTCAATACCTCACAGTCATATGTCTTATATACAACATTTCATATGCCATGCCTTTCGCGATACCACTCCATAGATTGGTTTTATGACACATATTCTATAATGCATCCATTTTTCCAAATGCTACCAACTACCTTATCGGTTTCATATACTTATTTTATAAAGCATTCTAATAACTTAATTAATCTTTTAATTAAACATAACTCACACTCATATGAATTTACCGTTTACACAATTTTGCATATGCCATACCATGAGCGACACCACTCCATATATAGGTTTATTGACACATATTCTCTAATGCCGAAATTTTTTCCAAATGCTACCACCCACCTTATTTGTTTCATGTTTTAATTAAGTAATGCATTCAAATAGCATCAGTATTCTTTTAAGTTAAACATAATTGACTTACATCGATAAGGCAAATTCTCATAGTCATATGCCGTATATACAATTTTACATATGACATGCCTTGCGCGACACCACTCCCTATAAAGGTTTATTGACACAGATTCTAACATGCCTTGCGCGACACCACTACCAATAAAGGTTTTTTGACATATATTCTATAATGCAGCCTTTTTTTCCAAATGCTACCAACCACCTTATCGTTTTCATGTACTAATTTATTAATACATTCAATAAACTTCATTATTCTTTTCAATTAAAAATAATTGACTTATGCCAGACAGTCATATGCCTTATATACAACATTTCATATGCAATGCCTTTCGCGACACCACTCCATATATAAGTTTTATTACACATAAGCTATAATGCTATGACGTATGCCATTTTCCAAATGCTACCTTCCACCTTATCTTGTTCATGTACTAATTTTATAATACATTCAAATGGCTTCAGTAATCTTTTTAGTTAACCATAATAGACTTGTGCCGGCAAGGCAAATACCCACAGTCATATGCCTTATATACAACATTTCATATGTCATGCCTTTCGCGACACCACTCCCTATAACGGTTTTTTTGCATATATTCTTTTTGACATTATTCTTTTAAATTGAAAATAATTGACTTATGCCGGCAAGTCAATACCCCACAGTCATATGCCTTATATACAATATTTCATATGCCATGCCTTTCGCGACACCACTACCCATAAAGGTTTTTTGACATATTTTCAATAATGCGGACACTTTTTTCCAAATGCTACCAACCACTTTATCGTTTTCATGTACTAATTTATTAATAGATTCAATAAACTTCATTACTCTTTTCAATTATAAATAATTGACTTATGCCCTACAGTCATATGCCTTATATATAACATTTCATATGCCATGCATTTCGCGACACCACTCCATATATAGGTTTTATTACACATATTCTAAAATGCGGCAATTTTTTAAATGCTACCAACCACCTTATCGTTTTCATGTACTAATTTAATAAAACATTCAATAACTTCATTAATCTTTTTAATTAAACATAATTGACACATACCCCACAGTCATATGCGTTATAGACAATATTTCATATGACATGCCTTGCGCGACACCACTACCTATTAAGGTTTTTTGACATATATTCTTTTTGACTACCCATAAAGGTTTTTTGACATATTTTCAATAATGCCGACATTTTTTCCAAATGCTACCAACCACTTTATCGTTTTCATGTACTAATTTATTAATAGATTCAATAAACTTCATTACTCTTTTCAATTATAAATAATTGTCTTATGCCCTACAGTCATATGCCTTATATACAACATTTCATATGCCATGCATTTCGCGACACCACTCCATATATAGGTTTTATTACACATATTCTATAATGCGGCCATTTTTCAAATGCTACCAACCACCTTATCGTTTTCATGTACTAATTTAATAAAACATTCAAATAACTATATTAATCTTTTTAACTAAACATAATTGACACATGCCGCCAAGTTAAAACCTCACAGTCATATGCCTTATATACAATATTTCATATGACATGCCTTGCGCCACACCACTACCAATAATGGTTTTTTAACATATATTCTATAATGCCGCCATTTTTTCCAAATGCTACCAACCACCTTATGGTTTTCATGTACGAATTTATTAATACATTCAATAAACTTAATTATTCTTTTCAATTATAAATAATTGACTTATGCCGCCAAGTCAATACCTCACAGTCATATGCCTTATATACAACATTTCATATGCCATGCCTTTCGCGACACCACTCCATAGATTGGTTTTATGACACATATTCTATAATGCATCCATTTTTCCAAATGCTACCAACTACCTTATCGGTTTCATATACTTATTTTATAAAGCATTCTAATAACTTAATTAATCTTTTTAATTAAACATAATTGACACATGCCGGCAAGCCAACAACTCACACTCATATGAATTTACCGTATACACAATTTTGCATATGCCATACCATGAGCGACACCACTCCATATATAGGTTTATTGACACATATTCTCTAATGCCGAAATTTTTTCCAAATGCTACCACCCACCTTATTTGTTTCATGTTTTAATTAAGTAATGCATTTAAATAGCATCAGTATTCTTTTAAGTTAAACATAATTGACTTATATCGATAAGGCAAATTCTCATAGTCATATGCCGTATATACAATTTTACATATGACATGCCTTGCGCGACACCACTACCAATAAAGGTTTTTTGACATATATTCTATAATGCAGCCTTTTATTCCAAATGCTACCAACCACCTTATCGTTTTCATGTACTAATTTATTAATACATTCAATAAACTTCATTATTCTTTTCAATTAAAAATAATTGACTTATGCCAGACAGTCATATGCCTTATATACAACATTTCATATGCAATGCCTTTCGCGACACCACTCCATATATAAGTTTTATTACACATAAGCTATAATGCAGTCATTTTCCAAATGCTACCTTCCACCTTATCTTGTTCATGTACTAATTTTATAATACATTCAAATGGCTTCAGTAATCTTTTTAGTTAACCATAATAGACTTGTGCCGGCACGGCAAATACCCACAGTCATATGCCTTATATACAACATTTCATATGTCATGCCTTTCGCGACACCACTCCCTATAACGGTTTTTTGGCATATATTCTTTTTGACATTATTCTTTTAAATTGAAAATAATTGACTTATGCCGGCAAGTCAATACCCCACAGTCATATGCCTTATATACAATATTTCATATGCCATGCCTTTCGCGACACCACTACCCATAAAGGTTTTTTGACATATTTTCAATAATGCGGACACTTTTTTCCAAATGCTACCAACCACTTTATCGTTTTCATGTACTAATTTATTAATAGATTCAATAAACTTCATTATTCTTTTCAATTAAAAATAATTGACTTATGCCAGACAGTCATATGCCTTATATACAACATTTCATATGCAATGCATTTCGCGACACCACCCCAAATATAGGTTTTATTACACATATTCTATAATGCGGCCATTTTTCAAATGCTACCAACCACCTTATCGTTTTCATGTACTAATTTAATAAAACATTCAATAACTTCATTAATCTTTTTAATTAAACATAATTGACACATACCCCACAGTCATATGCCTTATAGACAATATTTCATATGACATGCCTTGCGCGACACCACTACATATTAAGGTTTTTTGACATATATTCTTTTTGACATTATTCTTTTAAATTGAAAATAATTGACTTATGCCGGCAAGTCAATACCCCACAGTCATATGCCTTATATACAACATTTCATATGCTATGAATTTTGCGACACCACTCCACAGATTGGTTTCATTACACATATTCTATAATGCGGCCATTTTTCAAATGCTACCAACCACCTTATCGTTTTCATGTACTAATTTAATAAAACATTCAAATAACTATATTAATCTTTTTTACTAAACATAATTGACACATGCCGCCAAGTTAAAACCTCACAGTCATATGCCTTATATACAATATTTCATATGACATGCCTTGCGCCACACCACTACCAATAATGGTTTTTTAACATATATTCTATAATGCCACCATTTTTTCCAAATGCTACCAACCACCTTATGGTTTTCATGTACGAATTTATTAATACATTCAATAAACTTAATTATTCTTTTCAATTATAAATAATTGACTTATGCCGCCAAGTCAATACCTCACAGTCATATGCCTTATATACAACATTTCATATGCCATGCCTTTCGCGACACCACTCCATAGATTGGTTTTATGACACATATTCTATAATGCATCCATTTTTCCAAATGCTACCAACTACCTTATCAGTTTCATATACTTATTTTATAAAGCATTCTAATAACTTAATTAATCTTTTTAATTAAACATAATTGACACATGCCGGCAAGCCAACAACTCACACTCATATGAATTTACCGTATACACAATTTTGCATATGCCATACCATGAGCGACACCACTCCATATATAGGTTTATTGACACATATTCTCTAATGCCGAAATTTTTTCCAAATGCTACCACCCACCTTATTTGTTTCATGTTTTAATTAAGTAATGCATTCAAATAGCATCAGTATTCTTTTAAGTTAAACATAATTGACTTATATCGATAAGGCAAATTCTCATAGTCATATGCCGTATATACAATTTTACATATGACATGCCTTGCGCGACACCACTCCCTATAAAGGTTTATTGACACAGATTCTAACATGCCTTGCGCGACACCACTACCAATAAAGGTTTTTTGACATATATTCTATAATGCAGCCTTTTTTTCCAAATGCTACCAACCACCTTATCGTTTTCATGTACTAATTTATTAATACATTCAATAAACTTCATTATTCTTTTCAATTAAAAATAATTGACTTATGCCAGACAGTCATATGCCTTATATACAACATTTCATATGCAATGCCTTTCGCGACACCACTCCATATATAAGTTTTATTACACATAAGCTATAATGCTATGACGTATGCCATTTTCCAAATGCTACCTTCCACCTTATCTTGTTCATGTACTAATTTTATAATACATTCAAATGGCTTCAGTAATCTTTTTAGTTAACCATAATAGACTTGTGCCGGCAAGGCAAATACCCACAGTCATATGCCTTATATACAACATTTCATATGTCATGCCTTTCGCGACACCACTCCCTATAACGGTTTTTTGGCATATATTCTTTTTGACATTATTCTTTTAAATTGAAAATAATTGACTTATGCCGGCAAGTCAATACCCCACAGTCATATGCCTTATATACAATATTTCATATGCCATGCCTTTCGCGACACCACTACCCATAAAGGTTTTTTGACATATTTTCAATAATGCGGACACTTTTTTCCAAATGCTACCAACCACTTTATCGTTTTCATGTACTAATTTATTAATAGATTCAATAAACTTCATTACTCTTTTCAATTATAAATAATTGACTTATGCCCTACAGTCATATGCCTTATATATAACATTTCATATGCCATGCATTTCGCGACACCACTCCATATATAGGTTTTATTACACATATTCTAAAATGCGGCAATTTTTTAAATGCTACCAACCACCTTATCGTTTTCATGTACTAATTTAATAAAACATTCAATAACTTCATTAATCTTTTTAATTAAACATAATTGACACATACCCCACAGTCATATGCGTTATAGACAATATTTCATATGACATGCCTTGCGCGACACCACTACCTATTAAGGTTTTTTGACATATATTCTTTTTGACTACCCATAAAGGTTTTTTGACATATTTTCAATAATGCCGACATTTTTTCCAAATGCTACCAACCACTTTATCGTTTTCATGTACTAATTTATTAATAGATTCAATAAACTTCATTACTCTTTTCAATTATAAATAATTGTCTTATGCCCTACAGTCATATGCCTTATATACAACATTTCATATGCCATGCATTTCGCGACACCACTCCATATATAGGTTTTATTACACATATGCTATAATGCAGCCATTTTTCAAATGCTACCAACCACCTTATCGTTTTCATGTACTAATTTAATAAAACATTCAATAACTTCATTAATCTTTTTAATTAAACATAATTGACACATACCCCACAGTCATATGCCTTATAGACAATATTTCATATGACATGCCTTGCGCGACACCACTACATATTAAGGTTTTTTGACATATATTCTTTTTGACATTATTCTTTTAAATTGAAAATAATTGACTTATGCCGGCAAGTCAATACCCCACAGTCATATGCCTTATACACAACATTTCATATGCCATGCCTTTCGCGACACCACTACCCATAAAGGTTTTTTGACATATTTTCAATAATGCCGACATTTTTTCCAAATGCTACCAACCACTTTATCGTTTTCATGTACTAATTTATTAATAGATTCAATAAACTTCATTACTATTTTCAATTATAAATAATTGACTTATGCCCTACAGTCATATGCCTTATATACAACATTTCATATGCTATGAATTTCGCGACACCACTCCACAGATTGGTTTCATTACACATATTCTATAATGCGGCCATTTTTCAAATGCTACCAACCACCTTATCGTTTTCATGTACTAATTTAATAAAACATGTCAAATAACTATATTAATCTTTTTAACTAAACATAATTGACACATGCCGCCAAGTTAAAACCTCACAGTCATATGCCTTATATACAATATTTCATATGACATGCCTTGCGCCACACCACTACCAATAATGGTTTTTTAACATATATTCTATAATGCCGCCATTTTTTCCAAATGCTACCAACCACCTTATGGTTTTCATGTACGAATTTATTAATACATTCAATAAACTTAATTATTCTTTTCAATTATAAATAATTGACTTATGCCGCCAAGTCAATACCTCACAGTCATATGCCTTATATACAACATTTCATATGCCATGCCTTTCGCGACACCACTCCATAGATTGGTTTTATGACACATATTCTATAATGCATCCATTTTTCCAAATGCTACCAACTACCTTATCGGTTTCATATACTTATTTTATAAAGCATTCTAATAACTTAATTAATCTTTTTAATTAAACATAATTGACACATGCCGGCAAGCCAACAACTCACACTCATATGAATTTACCGTATACACAATTTTGCATATGCCATACCATGAGCGACACCACTCCATATATAGGTTTATTGACACATATTCTCTAATGCCGAAATTTTTTCCAAATGCTACCACCCACCTTATTTGTTTCATGTTTTAATTAAGTAATGCATTCAAATAGCATCAGTATTCTTTTAAGTTAAACATAATTGACTTATATCGATAAGGCAAATTCTCATAGTCATATGCCGTATATACAATTTTACATATGACATGCCTTGCGCGACACCACTCCCTATAAAGGTTTATTGACACAGATTCTAACATGCCTTGCGCGACACCACTACCAATAAAGGTTTTTTGACATATATTCTATAATGCAGCCTTTTTTTCCAAATGCTACCAACCACCTTATCGTTTTCATGTACTAATTTATTAATACATTCAATAAACTTCATTATTCTTTTCAATTAAAAATAATTGACTTATGCCAGACAGTCATATGCCTTATATACAACATTTCATATGCAATGCCTTTCGCGACACCACTCCATATATAAGTTTTATTACACATAAGCTATAATGCTATGACGTATGCCATTTTCCAAATGCTACCTTCCACCTTATCTTGTTCATGTACTAATTTTATAATACATTCAAATGGCTTCAGTAATCTTTTTAGTTAACCATAATAGACTTGTGCCGGCAAGGCAAATACCCACAGTCATATGCCTTATATACAACATTTCATATGTCATGGCTTTCGCGACACCACTCCCTATAACGGTTTTTTGGCATATATTCTTTTTGACATTATTCTTTTAAATTGAAAATAATTGACTTATGCCGGCAAGTCAATACCCCACTGTCATATGCCTTATATACAATATTTCATATGCCATTCCTTTCGCGACACCACTACCCATAAAGGTTTTTTGACATATTTTCAATAATGCGGACACTTTTTTCCAAATGCTACCAACCACTTTATCGTTTTCATGTACTAATTTATTAATAGATTCAATAAACTTCATTACTCTTTTCAATTATAAATAATTGACTTATGCCCTACAGTCATATGCCTTATATACAACATTTCATATGCCATGCATTTCGCGACACCACTCCATATATAGGTTTTATTACACATATTCTAAAATGCGGCAATTTTTTAAATGCTACCAACCACCTTATCGTTTTCATGTACTAATTTAATAAAACATTCAATAACTTCATTAATCTTTTTAATTAAACATAATTGACACATACCCCACAGTCATATGCGTTATAGACAATATTTCATATGACATGCCTTGCGCGACACCACTACCTATTAAGGTTTTTTGACATATATTCTTTTGACTACCCATAAAGATTTTTTGACATATTTTCAATAATGCCGACATTTTTTCCAAATGCTACCAACCACTTTATCGTTTTCATGTACTAATTTATTAATAGATTCAATAAACTTCATTACTCTTTTCAATTATAAATAATTGTCTTATGCCCTACAGTCATATGCCTTATATACAACATTTCATATGCCATGCATTTCATGCGACACCACTCCATATATAGGTTTTATTACACATATGCTATAATGCAGCCATTTTCCAAATGCTTCCAACCACCTTATCGTTTTCATGTACTAATTTAATAAAACATTCAAAAAACATCATGAATCTTTTTAATTAAACATAATTGACACATTCCCCACAGTCATATGCCTTATAGACAATATTTTCAATAATGCCGACATTTTTTCCAAATGCTACCAACCACTTTATCGTTTTCATGTACTAATTTATTAATAGATTCAATAAACTTCATTACTCTTTTCAATTATAAATAATTGACTTATGCCCTACAGTCATATGCCTTATGTACAACATTTCATATGCCATGCCTTTCGCGACACCACTACCCATAAAGGTTTTTTGACATATTTTCAATAATGCCGACATTTTTTCCAAATGCTACCAACCACCTTATCGATTTCATGTATTAATTTATTAATACATTCAATAAACTTCATTATTCTTTTCAATTAAAAATAATTGACTTATGCCAGACAGTCATATGCCTTATATACAACATTTTATATGCCATGCCTTTCGCGACACCACTCCATATATAAGTTTTATTACACATAAGCTATAATGCAGCCATTTTCCAAATGCTACCTTCCACCTTATCTTGTTCATGTACTAATTTTATAATACATTCAAATGGCTTCAGTAATCTTTTTAGTTAACCATAATAGACTTAGGCCGGCAAGGCAAATACCCACAGTCATATGCCTTATATACAACATTTCAGATGTCATGCCTTTCGCGACACCACTCCCTATAACGGTTTTTTGGCATATATTCTTTTTGACATTATTCTTTTAAATTGAAAATAATTGACTTATGCCGGCAAGTCAATACCCCACAGTCATATGCCTTATATACAACATTTCATATGCCATGCCTTTCGCGACACAACTACCCATAAAGGTTTTTTGACATATTTTCAATAATGCCGCCATTTTTTCCAAATGCTACCAACCACTTTATCGTTTTCATGTACTAATTTATTAATACATTCAATAAACTTCATTACTCTTTTTAATTATAAATAATTGACTTATGCCCTACAGTCATATGCCTTATATACAACATTTCATATGCCATGCATTTCGCGACACCACCCCATATATAGGTTTTATTACACATATTCTATAATGCGGCCATTTTTCAAATGCTACCAACCACCTTATCGTTTTCATGTACTAATTTAATAAAACATTCAATAACTTCATTAATCTTTTTAATTAAACATAATTGACACATACCCCACAGTCATATGCGTTATAGACAATATTTCATATGACATGCCTTGCGCGACACCACTACATATTAAGGTTTTTTGACATATATTCTTTTTGACATTATTCTTTTAAATTGAAAATAATTGACTTATGCCGGCAAGTCAATACCCCACAGTCATATGCCTTATACACAACATTTCATATGCCATGCCTTTCGCGACACCACTACCCATAAAGGTTTTTTGACATATTTTCAATAATGCCGACATTTTTTCCAAATGCTACCAACCACTTTATCGTTTTCATGTACTAATTTATTAATAGATTCAATAAACTTCATTACTATTTTCAATTATAAATAATTGACTTATGCCCTACAGTCATATGCCTTATATACAACATTTCATATGCCATGCATTTCGCGACACCACCCCATATATAGGTTTTATTACACATATTCTATAATGCGGCCATTTTTCAAATGCTACCAACCACCTTATCGTTTTCATGTACTAATTTAATAAAACATTCAAATAACTATATTAATCTTTTTAACTAAACATAATTGACACATGCCGCCAAGTTAAAACCTCACAGTCATATGCCTTATATACAATATTTCATACGACATGCCTTGCGCCACACCACTACCAATAATGGTTTTTTAACATATATTCTATAATGCCGCCATTTTTTCCAAATGCTACCAACCACCTTATGGTTTTCATGTACGAATTTATTAATACATTCAATAAACTTAATTATTCTTTTCAATTATAAATAATTGACTTATGCCGCCAAGTCAATACCTCACAGTCATATGTCTTATATACAACATTTCATATGCCATGCCTTTCGCGACACCACTCCATAGATTGGTTTTATGACACATATTCTATAATGCATCCATTTTTCCAAATGCTACCAACTACCTTATCGGTTTCATATACTTATTTTATAAAGCATTCTAATAACTTAATTAATCTTTTTAATTAAACATAACTCACACTCATATGAATTTACCGTATACACAATTTTGCATATGCCATACCATGAGCGACACCACTCCATATATAGGTTTATTGACACATATTCTCTAATGCCGAAATTTTTTCCAAATGCTACCACCCACCTTATTTGTTTCATGTTTTAATTAAGTAATGCATTCAAATAGCATCAGTATTCTTTTAAGTTAAACATAATTGACTTATATCGATAAGGCAAATTCTCATAGTCATATGCCGTATATACAATTTTACATATGACATGCCTTGCGCGACACCACTCCCTATAAAGGTTTATTGACACAGATTCTAACATGCCTTGCGCGACACCACTACCAATAAAGGTTTTTTGACATATATTCTATAATGCAGCCTTTTATTCCAAATGCTACCAACCACCTTATCGTTTTCATGTACTAATTTATTAATACATTCAATAAACTTCATTATTCTTTTCAATTAAAAATAATTGACTTATGCCAGACAGTCATATGCCTTATATACAACATTTCATATGCAATGCCTTTCGCGACACCACTCCATATATAAGTTTTATTACACATAAGCTATAATGCAGCCATTTTCCAAATGCTACCTTCCACCTTATCTTTTTCATGTACTAATTTTATAATACATTCAAATGGCTTCAGTAATCTTTTTAGTTAACCATAATAGACTTGTGCCGGCAAGGCAAATACCCACAGTCATATGCCTTATATACAACATTTCATATGTCATGCCTTTCGCGACACCACTCCCTATAACGGTTTTTTGGCATATATTCTTTTTGACATTATTCTTTTAAATTGAAAATAATTGACTTATGCTGGCAAGTCAATACCCCACAGTCATATGCCTTATATACAATATTTCATATGCCATGCCTTTCGCGACACCACTACCCATAAAGGTTTTTTGACATATTTTCAATAATGCGGACACTTTTTTCCAAATGCTACCAACCACTTTATCGTTTTCATGTACTAATTTATTAATAGATTCAATAAACTTCAATACTCTTTTCAATTATAAATAATTGACTTATGCCCTACAGTCATATGCCTTATATACAACATTTCATATGCCATGCATTTCGCGACACCACTCCATATATAGGTTTTATTACACATATTCTAAAATGCGGCAATTTTTTAAATGCTACCAACCACCTTATCGTTTTCATGTACTAATTTAATAAAACATTCAATAACTTCATTAATCCTTTTAATTAAACATAATTGACACATACCCCACAGTCATATGCGTTATAGACAATATTTCATATGACATGCCTTGCGCGACACCACTACCTATTAAGGTTTTTTGACATATATTCTTTTTGACTACCCATAAAGGTTTTTTGACATATTTTCAATAATGCCGACATTTTTTCCAAATGCTACCAACCACTTTATCGTTTTCATGTACTAATTTATTAATAGATTCAATAAACTTCATTACTCTTTTCAATTATAAATAATTGTCTTATGCCCTACAGTCATATGCCTTATATACAACATTTCATATGCCATGCATTTCGCGACACCACTCCATATATAGGTTTTATTACACATATGCTATAATGCAGCCATTTTCCAAATACTTCCAACCACCTTATCGTTTTCATGTACTAATTTAATAAAACATTCAAAAAACATCATGAATCTTTTTAATTAAACATAATTGACACATTCCCCACAGTCATATGCCTTATAGACAATATTTTCAATAATGCCGACATTTTTTCCAAATGCTACCAACCACTTTATCGTTTTCATGTACTAATTTATTAATAGATTCAATAAACTTCATTACTCTTTTCAATTATAAATAATTGACTTATGCCCTACAGTCATATGCCTTATATACAACATTTCATATGCCATGCCTTTCGCGACACCACTACCCATAAAGGTTTTTTGACATATTTTCAATAATGCCGACATTTTTTCCAAATGCTACCAACCACCTTATCGATTTCATGTACTAATTTATTAATACATTCAATAAACTTCATTATTCTTTTCAATTAAAAATAATTGACTTATGCGAGACAGTCATATGCCTTATATACAACATTTTATATGCCATGCCTTTCGCGACACCACTCCATGTATAAGTTTTATTACACATAAGCTATAATGCAGCCATTTTCCAAATGCTACCTTCCACCTTATGTTGTTCATGTACTAATTTTATAATACATTCAAATGGCTTCAGTAATCTTTTTAGTTAACCATAATAGACTTAGGCCGGCAAGGCAAATACCCACAGTCATATGCCTTATATACAACATTTCAGATGTCATGCCTTTCGCGACACCACTCCCTATAACGGTTTTTTGGCATATATTCTTTTTGACATTATTCTTTTAAATTGAAAATAATTGACTTATGCCGGCAAGTCAATACCCCACAGTCATATGCCTTATATACAACATTTCATATGCCATGCCTTTCGCGACACCACTACCCATAAAGGTTTTTTGACATATTTTCAATAATGCCGACATTTTTTCCAAATGCTACCAACCACTTTATCGTTTTCATGTACTAATTTATTAATACATTCAATAAACTTCATTACTCTTTTTAATTATAAATAATTGACTTATGCCCTACAGTCATATGCCTTATATACAACATTTCATATGCCATGCATTTCGCGACACCACCCCATATATAGGTTTTATTACACATATTCTATAATGCGGCCATTTTTCAAATGCTACCAACCATCTTATCGTTTTCATGTACTAATTTAATAAAACATTCAATAACTTCATTAATCTTTTTAATTAAACATAATTGACACATACCCCACAGTCATATGCCTTATAGACAATATTTCATATGACATGCCTTGCGCGACACCACTACCTATTAAGGTTTTTTGACATATATTCTTTTTGACATTATTCTTTTAAATTGAAAATAATTGACTTATGCCGGCAAGTCAATACCCCACAGTCATATGCCTTATATACAACATTTCATATGCCATGCCTTTCGCGACACCACTACCCATAAAGGTTTTTTGACATATTTTCAATAATGCCGACATTTTTTCCAAATGCTACCAACCACTTTATCGTTTTCATGTACTAATTTATTAATGGATTCAATAAACTTCATTACTCTTTTCAATTATAAATAATTGACTTATGCCCTACAGTCATATGCCTTCTATACAACATTTCATATGCTATGAATTTCGCGACACCACTCCACAGATTGGTTTCATTACACATATTCTATAATGCGGCCATTTTTCAAATGCTACCAACCACCTTATCGTTTTCATGTACTAATTTAATAAAACATTCAAATAACTATATTAATCTTTTTAACTAAACATAATTGACACATGCCGCCAAGTTAAAACCTCACAGTCATATGCCTTATATACAATATTTCATATGACATGCCTTGCTCGACACCACTACCAATAATGGTTTTTTAACATATATTCTATAATGCCGCCATTTTTTCCAAATGCTACCAACCACCTTATGGTTTTCATGTACGAATTTATTAATACATTCAATAAACTTCATTATTCTTTTCAATTATAAATAATTGACTTATGCCGCCAAGTCAATACCTCACAGTCATATGCCTTATATACAACATTTCATATGCCATGCCTTTCGCGACACCACTACCAATAAAGGTTTTTTGACATATTTTCAATAATGCCGACATTTTTTCCAAATGCTACCAACCACTTTATCGTTTTCATGTACTAATTTATTAATAGATTCAATAAAGTTCATTACTCTTTTCAATTATAAATAATTGTCTTATGCCCTACAGTCATATGCCTTATATACAACATTTCATATGCCATGCATTTCGCGACACCACTCCATATATAGGTTTTATTACACATATGCTATAATGCAGCCATTTTCCAAATGCTTCCAACCACCTTATCGTTTTCATGTATTAATTTAATAAAACATTAAAAAGACATCATGAATCTTTTTAATTAAACATAATTGATACATTCCCCACAGTCATATGCCTTATAGACAATATTTTCAATAATGCCGACAGTTTTCCCAAATGCTACCAACCACTTTATCGTTTTCATGTACTAATTTATTAATAAATTCAATAAATTTCATTATTCTATTCAATTAAAAATGATTAACTTATGCCGCCAAGTCAATGCCCCACAGTCATATGCCTTTTATACACCATTTCATATGCCATGCCTTTCGCGACACCACTCCATATATAGGTTTTATTACACATATTCTATAATGCAGCAATTTTTCAAATGCTACCAACCACCTTATCGTTTTCATGTACTAATTTAATAAAACATTCAAATATCTTCGTTAATCTTTTTAACTAAACATAATTGACACATGCCGCCAAGTTAAAACCTCACAGTCATATGCCTTATATACAATATTTCATATGACATGCCTTGCGCGACACCACTACCAATAAAGGTTTTTTGACATATATTCTATAATGCCGCCATTTTTACCAAATGCTACCAACCACCATATCGATTTCATGTACTTATTTATTAATACATTCAATAAACTTCATTATTCTTTTCAATTATAAATAATTGACTTATGCCGCCAAGTTAATACCCCACAGTCATATGCCTTATGTACAACATTTCATACGCCATGCCTTTCGCGACACCACTCCATAGATTGGTTTTATGACACATATTCTATAATGCAGCCATTTTTCCAAATGCTACCAACTACCTTATCGTTTTCATATACTTATTTTATAAAGCATTCAAATAACTTCATTAATCTTTATAATTAAACATAATTGACACATGCCGCCAAGCCAACAACTCACACTCATAGGAATTTGCCGTATACACAATTTTGCATATGCCATACCATGAGCGACACCACTCCATATATCGGTTTAATGACACATATTCTCTAATGCCGACATTTTTTCCAAATGCTACCAACCACCTTATTTGTTTAATGTTTTAATTTAGTAACACATTCAAATTGCTTCATTATTCTTTTTAGTTAAACATAATAGACTTATGTCGATAAGGCAAATACCCACAGTCATATTATCATTATCATTCATAAAATTTTTCATATGACATGCCGTGCGCGACACCACTACTTTTAATGGTTTTTTGACATATATTCTATAATGCCGACATTTTTTCCAAATGCTACCAACCACCTTATTGATTTCATGTACTATTTTATTAATACATTCAATAAACTTCATTATTCTTTTCAATTAAAAATAATTGACTTATGCCGCTAAGTCAACACCCCTTATATACAATATTTCATATGTCATGCCTTTCGCGACACCACTCCCTATAAAGGTTTTTTGACACATATTCTATAATGCCGACTTTTTTTCCAAATGCTACCAACTACCTTATCATTTTTGACACATGCCGGCAAGCCAACAACTCACACTCATATGAATTTGCCGTATACACAATATTGCATATGCTATACCATGAGCGACACCACTCCATATATTCTCTACTGCCGACATTTTTTCCAAATGCTACCAACCACATTATTTATTTAATGTTTAAATTTAGTAAAACATTCAAATTGCTTCAGTATTATTTTTAGTTAAACATAATAGACTTATGTCGATAAGGCAAATACCCACAGTCATATTATCATTATCATTCATAAAATTTTTCATATGACATGCCGTGCGCGATACCACTACTTTTAAAGGTTTTTTGACATATATTCTATAATGCCGACATTTTTTCCAAATGCTACCAACCACCTGATTGATTTCTTGTACTATTTTATTAATACATTCAATAAACTTCATTATTCTTTTCAATTAAAAATAATTGACTTATGCCGCCAAGTCAACACCCCACAGTCATATGCCTTCTATACAATATTTCATATGTCATGCCTTCCGCGACACCACTCCCTATAAAGGTTTTTTGACACATATTCTATAATGCCGACTTTTTTTCCAAATGCTACCAACCACCTTATTTGTTTCATGTTTTAATTAAGTAATACATTCAAATAGCATCAGTATTCTTTTGAGTTAAACATAATTGACTTATGCCGATAAGGCAAATTCCCATAGTCATATGCCGTATATAAACTTTTTCATATGACATGCCTTGCGCGACACCACTCCCTATAAAGGTTTATTCACAATTATTCTCTAATGCCGACATTTTTCCCAATGCTACCAACCACCTTATTTGTTTCATGTTTTAATTTAGTAACTCATTCAAATTGCTTCAGTATTCTTTTTAGTTAAAAATAATAGACTTATGTCGATAAGGCAAATACCCACAGTCATATTATCATTATCATCCATAAAATTTTTCATATGACATGCCGTGCGCGACACCACTACTTTTAAAGGTTTTTTGACATATATTCTATAATGCCGACATTTTTCCAAATGTACTAATTTATTAATAGATTCGATAAACTTCATTATTCTTTTCAATTAAAAATGATTAACTTATGCCGCCAAGTCAAATTTCTTATTACACATATTCTATAATGCAGCAATTTTTCAAATTCTACCAACCACCTTATCGTTCTCATGTACTAATTTAATAAAACATTCAAATAACTTCGTTAATCTTTTTAACTAAACATAATTGACACATGCCGGCAAGTGAAAACCTCACAGTCATATGCCTTATATACAATATTTCATATGTCATGCCTTTCGCGACACCACTCCCTATAAAGTTTTTTTGACATATATTCTATAATGCCGACATTTTTTCCAAATGCTACCAACCACCTTATTGATTTCATGTACTATTTTATTAATACATTCAATAAACTTCATTATTCTTTTCAATTAAAAATAATTGACTTATGCCGCCAAGTCAACACCCCTTATATATAATATTTCATATGTCATGCCTTTCGCGACACCACTCCCTATAAAGGTTTTTTGACACATATTCTATAATGCCGACTATTTTTCCAACTACCTTATCATTTTCATATACTAATTTAATAAAACATTCAAATAACTTCATTAATCTTTTTAATTAAACATAATTGACACATGCCGGCAAGCCAACAACTCACACTCATATGAATTTGCCGTATACACAATATTGCATATGCTATACCATGAGCGACACCACTCCATATATTCTCTACTGCCGACATTTTTTCCAAATGCTACCAACCACATTATTTATTTAATGTTTAAATTTAGTAAAACATTCAAATTGCTTCAGTATTCTTTTTAGTTAAACATAATAGACTTATGTCGATAAGGCAAATACCCACAGTCATATTATCATTATCATTCATAAAATTTTTCATATGACATGCCGTGCGCGATACCACTACTTTTAAAGGTTTTTTGACATATATTCTATAATGCCGACATTTTTTCCAAATGCTACCAACCACCTGATTGATTTCTTGTACTATTTTATTAATACATTCAATAAACTTTATTATTCTTTTCAATTAGAAATAATTGACTTATGCCGCCAAGTCAACACCATACAGTCATATGCCTTCTATACAATATTTCATATGTCATGCCTTCCGCGACACCACTCCCTATAAAGGTTTTTTGACACATATTCTATAATGCCGACTTTTTTTTCCAAATGCTACCAACCACCTTATTTGTTTTATGTTTTAATTAAGTAATACATTCAAATAGCATCAGTATTCTTTTGAGTTAAACATAATTGACTTATGCCGATAAGGCAAATTCCCATAGTCATATGCCGTATATAAACTTTTTCATATGACATGCCTTGCGCGACACCACTCCCTATAAAGGTTTATTCACACATATTCTCTAATGCCGACATTTTTCCCAATGCTACCAACCACCTTATTTGTTTCATGTTTTAATTTAGTAACTCATTCAAATTGCTTCAGTATTCTTTTTAGTTAAAAATAATAGACTTATGTCGATAAGGCAAATACCCACAGTCATATTATCATTATCATCCATAAAATTTTTCATATGACATGCCGTGCGCGACACCACTACTTTTAAAGGTTTTTTGACATATATTCTATAATGCCGACATTTTTCCAAATGTACTAATTTATTAATAGATTCAATAAACTTCATTACTCTTTTCAATTATAAATAATTGTCTTATGCCCTACAGTCATATGCCTTATATACAACATTTCATATGCCATGCATTTCGCGACACCACTCCATATATAGGTTCTATTACACATATGCTATAATGCAGCCATTTTCCAAATACTTCCAACCACCTTATCGTTATCATGTACTAATTTAATAAAACATTCAAAAAACATCATGAATCTTTTTAAATAAACATAATTGACACATTCCCCACAGTCATATGCCTTATAGACAATATCTTCAATAATGCCGCCATTTTTTCCAAATGCTACCAACCACTTTATCGTTTTCATGTACTAATTTATTAATAGATTCAATAAACTTCATTACTCTTTTCAATTATAAATAATTGACTTATGCCCTACAGTCATATGCCTTATGTACAACATTTCATATGCCATGCCTTTCGCGACACCTTTACCCATAAAGGTTTTTTGACATATTTTCAATAATGCCGACATTTTTTCCAAATGCTACCAACCACCTTATCGATTTCATGTACTAATTTATTAATACATTCAATAAACTTCATTATTCTTTTCAATTAAAAATAATTGACTTATGCCAGACAGTCATATGCCTTATATACAACATTTTATATGCCATGCCTTTTCGACACCACTCCATATATAAGTTTTATTACACATAAGCTATAATGCAGCCATTTTCCAAATGCTACCTTCCACCTTATCTTGTTCATGTACTAATTTTATAATACATTCAAATGGCTTCAGTAATCTTTTTAGTTAACCATAATAGACTTAGGCCGGCAAGGCAAATACCCACAGTCATATGCCTTATATACAACATTTCAGATGTCATGCCTTTCGCGACACCACTCCCTATAACGGTTTTTTGGCATATATTCTTTTTGACATTATTCTTTTAAATTGAAAATAATTGACTTATGCCGGCAAGTCAATACCCCACAGTCATATGCCTTATATACAACATTTCATATGCCATGCCTTTCGCGACACCACTACCCATAAAGGTTTTTTGACATATTTTCAATAATGCCGACATTTTTTCCAAATGCTACCAACCACCTTATCGTTTTCATGTACTAATTTAATAAAACACTAATTTATTAATACATTCAATAAACTTCATTACTCTTTTTAATTATAAATAATTGACTTATGCCCTACAGTCATATGCCTTATATACAACATTTCATATGCCATGCATTTCGCGACACCACCCCATATATAGGTTTTATTACACATATTCTATAATGCGGCCATTTTTCAAATGCTACCAACCACCTTATCGTTTTCATGTACTAATTTAATAAAACACTAATTTATTAATACATTCAATAAACTTCATTACTCTTTTTAATTATAAATAATTGACTTATGCCCTACAGTCATATGCCTTATATACAACATTTCATATGCCATGCATTTCGCGACACCACCCCATATATAGGTTTTATTACACATATTCTATAATGCGGCCATTTTTCAAATGCTACCAACCACCTTATCGTTTTCATGTACTAATTTAATAAAACATTCAATAACTTCATTAATCTTTTTAATTAAACATAATTGACACATACCCCACAGTCATATGCCTTATAGACAATATTTCATATGACATGCCTTGCGCGACACCACTACCTATTAAGGTTTTTTGACATATATTCTTTTTGACATTATTCTTTTAAATTGAAAATAATTGACTTATGCCGGCAAGTCAATACCCCACAGTCATATGCCTTATACACAAAATTTCATATGCCATGCCTTTCGCGACACCACTACCCATAAAGGTTTTTTGACATATTTTCAATAATGCCGACATTTTTTCCAAATGCTACCAACCACTTTATCGTTTTCATGTACTAATTTATTAATAGATTCAATAAACTTCATTACTCTTTTCAATTATAAATAATTGACTTATGCCCTACAGTCATATGCCTTATATACAACATTTCATATGCTATGAATTTCGCGACACCACTCCACAGATTGGTTTCATTACACATATTCTATAATGCGGCCATTTTTCAAATGCTACCAACCACCTTATCGTTTTCATGTACTAATTTAATAAAACATTCAAATAACTATATTAATCTTTTTAACTAAACATAATTGACACATGCCGCCAAGTTAAAACCTCACAGTCATATGCCTTATATACAATATTTCATATGACATGCCTTGCTCGACACCACTACCAATAATGGTTTTTTAACATATATTCTATAATGCCGCCATTTTTTCCAAATGCTACCAACCACCTTATGGTTTTCATGTACGAATTTATTAATACATTCAATAAACTTCATTATTCTTTTCAATTATAAATAATTGACTTATGCCGCCAAGTCAATATCTCACAGTCATATGCCTTATATACAACATTTCATATGCCATGCCTTTCGCGACACCACTACCCATAAAGGTTTTTTGACATATTTTCAATAATGCCGACATTTTTTCCAAATGCTACCAACCACTTTATCGTTTTCATGTACTAATTTATTAATAGATTCAATAAACTTCATTACTCTTTTCAATTATAAATAATTGTCTTATGCCCTACAGTCATATGCCTTATATACAACATTTCATATGCCATGCATTTCGCGACACCACTCCATATATAGGTTGTATTACACATATGCTATAATGCAGCCATTTTCCAAATGCTTCCAACCACCTTATCGTTTTCATGTACTAATTTAATAAAACATTAAAAAGACATCATGAATCTTTTTAATTAAACATAATTGATACATTCCCCACAGTCATATGCCTTATAGACAATATTTTCAATAATGCCGACAGTTTTCCCAAATGCTACCAACCACTTTATCGTTTTCATGTACTAATTTATTAATAAATTCAATAAATTTCATTATTCTATTCAATTAAAAATGATTAACTTATGCCGCCAAGTCAATGCCCCACAGTCATATGCCTTTTATACACCATTTCATATGCCATGCCTTTCGCGACACCACTCCATATATAGGTTTTATTACACATATTCTATAATGCAGCAATTTTTCAAATGCTACCAACCACCTTATCGTTTTCATGTACTAATTTAATAAAACATTCAAATATCTTCGTTAATCTTTTTAACTAAACATAATTGACACATGCCGCCAAGTTAAAACCTCACAGTCATATGCCTTATATACAATATTTCATATGACATGCCTTGCGCGACACCACTACCAATAAAGGTTTTTTGACATATATTCTATAATGCCGCCATTTTTACCAAATGCTACCAACCACCTTATCGATTTCATGTACTTATTTATTAATACATTCAATAAACTTCATTATTCTTTTCAATTATAAATAATTGACTTATGCCGCCAAGTCAACACCCCTTATATACAATATTTCATATGTCATGCCTTTCGCGACACCACTCCCTATAAAGGTTTTTTGACACATATTCTATAATGCCGACTTTTTTTCCAAATGCTACCAACTACCTTATCACTTTTGACACATGCCGGCAAGCCAACAACTCACACTCATATGAATTTGCCGTATACACAATATTGCATATGCTATACCATGAGCGACACCACTCCATATATTCTCTACTGCCGACATTTTTTCCAAATGCTACCAACCACATTATTTATTTAATGTTTAAATTTAGTAAAACATTCAAATTGCTTCAGTATTCTTTTTAGTTAAACATAATAGACTTATGTCGATAAGGCAAATACCCACAGTCATATTATCATTATCATTCATAAAATTTTTCATATGACATGCCGTGCGCGATACCACTACTTGTAAAGGTTTTTTGACATATATTCTATAATGCCGACATTTTTTCCAAATGCTACCAACCACCTGATTGATTTCTTGTACTATTTTATTAATACATTCAATAAACTTCATTATTCTTTTCAATTAAAAATAATTGACTTATGCCGCCAAGTCAACACCCCACAGTCATATGCCTTCTATACAATATTTCATATGTCATGCCTTCCGCGACACCACTCCCTATAAAGGTTTTTTGACACATATTCTATAATGCCGACTTTTTTTCCCAATGCTACCAACCACCTTATTTGTTTCATGTTTTAATTAAGTAATACATTCAAATAGCATCAGTATTCTTTTGAGTTAAACATAATTGACTTATGCCGATAAGGCAAATTCCCATAGTCATATGCCGTATATAAACTTTTTTCATATGACATGCCTTGCGCGACACCACTCCCTATATAGGTTTATTCACACATATTCTCTAATGCCGACATTTTTCCCAATGCTACCAACCACCTTATTTGTTTCATGTTTTAATTTAGTAACTCATTCAAATTGCTTCAGTATTCTTTTTAGTTAAAAATAATAGACTTATGTCGATAAGGCAAATACCCACAGTCATATTATCATTATCATCCATAAAATTTTTCGTATGACATGCCGTGCGCGACACCACTACTTTTAAAGGTTTTTTGACATATATTCTATAATGCCGACATTTTTCCAAATGTACTAATTTATTAATAGATTCGATAAACTTCATTATTCTTTTCAATTAAAAATGATTAACTTATGCCGCCAAGTCAAATTTCTTATTACACATATTCTATAATGCAGCAATTTTTCAAATGCTACCAACCACCTTATCGTTTTCATGTACTAATTTAATAAAACATTCAAATAACTTCGTTAATCTTTTTAACTAAACATAGTTGACACATGCCGGCAAGTGAAAACCTCACAGTCATATGCCTTATATACAATATTTCATATGTCATGCCTTTCGCGACACCACTCCCTATAAAGGTTTTTTGACATATATTCTATAATGCCGACATTTTTCCAAATGCTACCAACCACCTTATTGATTTCATGTACTATTTTATTAATACATTCAATAAACTTCATTATTCTTTTCAATTAAAAATAATTGACTTATGCCGCCAAGTCAACACCCCTTATATACAATATTTCATATGTCATGCCTTTCGCGACACCACTCCCTATAAAGGTTTTTTGACATATATTCTATAATGCCGACTTTTTTTCCAAATGCTACCAACTACCTTATCATTTTCATATACTAATTTAATAAAACATTCAAATAACTTATTAATCTTTTTAATTAAACATAATTGACACATGCCGGCAAGCCAACAACTCACACTCATATGAATTTGCCGTATACACAATATTGCATATGCTATACCATGAGCGACACCACTCCATATATTCTCTACTGCCGACATTTTTTCCAAATGCTACCAACCACATTATTTATTTAATGTTTAAATTTAGTAAAACATTCAAATTGCTTCAGTATTCTTTTTAGTTAAACATAATAGACTTATGTCGATAAGGCAAATACCCACAGTCATATTATCATTATCATTCATAAAATTTTTCATATGACATGCCGTGCGCGATACCACTACTTTTAAAGGTTTTTTGACATATATTCTATAATGCCGACATTTTTTCCAAATGCTACCAACCACCTGATTGATTTCTTGTACTATTTTATTAATACATTCAATAAACTTCATTATTCTTTTCAATTAAAAATAATTGACTTATGCCGCCAAGTCAACACCCCACAGTCATATGCCTTCTATACAATATTTCATATGTCATGCCTTCCGCGACACCACTCCCTATAAAGGTTTTTTTGACACATATTCTATAATGCCGACTTTTTTTCCCAATGCTACCAACCACCTTATTTGTTTCATGTTTTAATTAAGTAATACATTCAAATAGCATCAGTATTCTTTTGAGTTAAACATAATTGACTTATGCCGATAAGGCAAATTCCCATAGTCATATGCCGTATATAAACTTTTTCATATGACATGCCTTGCGCGACACCACTCCCTATATAGGTTTATTCACACATATTCTCTAATGCCGACATTTTTCCCAATGCTACCAACCACCTTATTTGTTTCATGTTTTAATTTAGTAACTCATTCAAATTGCTTCAGTATTCTTTTTAGTTAAAAATAATAGACTTATGTCGATAAGGCAAATACCCACAGTCATATTATCATTATCATCCATAAAATTTTTCGTATGACATGCCGTGCGCGACACCACTACTTTTAAAGGTTTTTTGACATATATTCTATAATGCCGACATTTTTCCAAATGTACTAATTTATTAATAGATTCGATAAACTTCATTATTCTTTTTAATTAAAAATGATTAACTTATGCCGCCAAGTCAAATTTCTTATTACACATATTCTATAATGCAGCAATTTTTCAAATGCTACCAACCACCTTATCGTTTTCATGTACTAATTTAATAAAACATTCAAATAACTTCGTTAATCTTTTTAACTAAACATAATTGACACATGCCGGAAGTGAAAACCTCACAGTCATATGCCTTATACAATATTTCATATGTCATGCCTTTCCCGACACCACTCCCTATAAAGGTTTTTTGACATATATTCTATAATGCCGACATTTTTTCCAAATGCTACCAACCACCTTTATTGATTTCATGTACTATTTTATTAATACATTCAATAAACTTCATTACTCTTTTCAATTAAAAATAATTGACTTATGCCCTACAGTCATACGCCTTATATACAATATTTCATATGTCATGCCTTTCGCGACACCACTACCCATAAAGGTTTTTTGACATATATTCTATAATGCCGACTTTTTTTTCAAATGCTACCAACTACCTTATCATTTTCATATACTAATTTAATAAAACATTCAAATAACTTCATTAATCTTTTCAATTAAACATAATTGACACATGCCGGCAACACAACACACTCATATGACTTTGCTGTATACACAACATATTGCATATGCTATAGCCATGAGCGACACCACTCCATATATTCTCTACTGCCGACATTTTTTCCAAATGCTACCAACCACATTATTTATTTAATGTTCTAAATTTAGTAAAACATTCAAATGGCTTCAGTATTCTTTTTAGTTAAACATAATAGACTTATGTCGATAAGGCAAATACCCACAGTCATATTATCATTATCATTCATAAAATTTTTCATATGACATGCCTTGCGCGACACCACTACTTTTAAAGGTTTTTTGACATATATTCTATAATGCCGACATTTTTTCCAAATGCTACCAACCACCTGATTGATTTCTTGTACTATTTTATTGATACATTCAATAAACTTCATTATTCTTTTCAATTAAAAATAATTGACTTATGCCGCCAAGTCAACACCCCACAGTCATATGCCTTCTATACAATATTTCATATGTCATGCCTTCCGCGACACCACTCCCATATAAGGTTTTTTTACACATATTCTATAATGCCGACTTTTTTTCCAAATGCTACCAACCACCTTATTTGTTTCATGTTTTAATTAATTACATTCAAATAGCATCAGTATTCTTTTGAGTTAAACATAATTGACTTATGCGATAAGGCAAATTCCCATATCATACATAACTTTTTCATATGACATGCCTTGCAGACACCACCCTAAAAGGTTTATTCACACATATTCTCTAATGCCGACATTTTCCCAATGCTACCAACCACCTTATTTGTTTCATGTTTAATTTAGTAACTCATTCAAATTGCTTCAGTATTCTTTTAGTTAAAAATAATAGACTTATTCGATCAGGCAAATACCCACAGCATATTATCATTATCATCCATAAAATTTTTCATATGACATGCCGTGCCACACCACTACTTTAAAGGTTTTACATATATCTATAATGCCGACATTTTCCAAATGTACTAATTTATTAATAGATTCAATAAACTTCATTACTCTTTTCAATTATAAATAATTGTCTTATGCCCTACAGTCATATGCCTTATATACAACATTTCATATGCCATGCATTTCGCGACACCACTCCATATATAGGTTTTATTACACATATGCTATAATGCAGCCATTTTCAAAATACTTCCAACCACCTTATCGTTATCATGTACTAATTTAATAAAACATTCAAAAAACATCATGAATCTTTTTAATTAAACATAATTGACACATTCCCCACAGTCATATGCCTTATAGACAATATTTTCAATAATGCCGCCATTTTTTCCAAATGCTACCAACCACTTTATCGTTTTCATGTACTAATTTATTAATAGATTCAATAAACTTCATTACTCTTTTCAATTATAAATAATTGACTTATGCCCTACAGTCATATGCCTTATGTACAACATTTCATATGCCATGCCTTTCGCGACACCACTACCCATAAAGGTTTTTTGACATATTTTCAATAATGCCGACATTTTTTCCAAATGCTACCAACCACCTTATCGATTTCATGTACTAATTTATTAATACATTCAATAAACTTCATTATTCTTTTCAATTAAAAATAATTGACTTATGCCAGACAATCATATGCCTTATATACAACATTTTATATGCCATGCCTTTCGCGACACCACTCCATATATAAGTTTTATTACACATAAGCTATAATGCAGCCATTTTCCAAATGCTACCTTCCACCTTATCTTGTTCATGTACTAATTTTATAATACATTCAAATGGCTTCAGTAATCTTTTTAGTTAACCATAATAGACTTAGGCCGGCAAGGCAAATACCCACAGTCATATGCCTTATATACAACATTTCATATGCCATGCCTTTCGCGACACCACTACCCATAAAGGTTTTTTGACATATTTTCAATAATGCCGACATTTTTTCCAAATGCTACCAACCACTTTATCGTTTTCATGTACTAATTTATTAATACATTCAATAAACTTCATTACTCTTTTTAATTATAAATAATTGACTTATGCCCTACAGTCATATGCCTTATATACAACATTTCATATGCCATGCATTTCATGACACCACCCCATATATAGGTTTTATTACACATATTCTATAATGCGGCCATTTTTCAAATGCTACCAACCACCTTATCGTTTTCATGTACTAATTTAATAAAACACTAATTTATTAATACATTCAATAAACTTCATTACTCTTTTTAATTATAAATAATTGACTTATGCCCTACAGTCATATGCCTTATATACAACATTTCATATGCCATGCATTTCACGACACCACCCCATATATAGGTTTTATTACACATATTCTATAATGCGGCCATTTTTCAAATGCTACCAACCACCTTATCGTTTTCATGTACTAATTTAATAAAACATTCAATAACTTCATTAATCTTTTTAATTAAACATAATTGACACATACCCCACAGTCATATGCCTTATAGACAATATTTCATATGACATGCCTTGCGCGACACCACTACCTATTAAGGTTTTTTGACATATATTCTTTTTTGACATTATTCTTTTAAATTGAAAATAATTGACTTATGCCGGCAAGTCAATACCCCACAGTCATATGCCTTATACACAACATTTCATATGCCATGCCTTTCGCGACACCACTACCCATAAAGGTTTTTTGACATATTTTCAATAATGCCGACATTTTTTCCAAATGCTACCAACCACTTTATCGTTTTCATGTACTAATTTATTAATACATTCAATAAACTTCATTACTCTTTTCAATTATAAATAATTGACTTATGCCCTACAGTCATATGCCTTATATACAACATTTCATATGCTATGAATTTCGCCACCACTCCATATATAGGTTTTATTACACATATGCTATAATGCAGCCATTTTCCAAATGCTTCCAACCACCTTATCGTTTTCATGTACTAATCTAATAAAACATTAAAAAGACATCATGAATCTTTTTAATTAAACATAATTGATACATTCCCCACAGTCATATGCCTTATAGACAATATTTTCAATAATGCCGACAGTTTTCCCAAATGCTACCAACCACTTTATCGTTTTCATGTACTAATTTATTAATAAATTCAATAAATTTCATTATTCTATTCAATTCAAAATGATTAACTTATGCCGCCAAGTCAATGCCCCACAGTCATATGCCTTTTATACACCATTTCATATGCCATGCCTTTCGCGACACCACTCCATATATAGGTTTTATTACACATATTCTATAATGCAGCAATTTTTCAAATGCTACCAACCACCTTATCGTTTTCATGTACTAATTTAATAAAACATTCAAATATCTTCGTTAATCTTTTTAACTAAACATAATTGACACATGCCGCCAAGTTAAAACCTCACAGTCATATGCCTTATATACAATATTTCATATGACATGCCTTGCGCGACACCACTACCAATAAAGGTTTTTTGACATATATTCTATAATGCCGCCATTTTTACCAAATGCTACCAACCACCTTATCGATTTCATGTACTTATTTATTAATACATTCAATAAACTTCATTATTCTTTTCAATTATAAATAATTGACTTACGCCGCCAAGTTAATACCCCACAGTCATATGCCTTATGTACAATATTTCATACGCCATGCCTTTCGCGACACCACTCCATATATCGGTTTAATGACACATATTCTCTAATGCCGACATTTTTTCCAAATGCTACCAACCACCTTATTTGTTTAATGTTTTAATTTAGTAACACATTCAAATTGCTTCATTATTCTTTTTAGTTAAACATAATAGACTTATGTCGATAAGGCAAATACCCACAGTCATATTATCATTATCATTCATAAAATTTTTCATATGACATGCCGTGCGCGACACCACTACTTTTAATGGTTTTTTGACATATATTCTATAATGCCGACATTTTTTCCAAATGCTACCAACCACCTTATTGATTTCATGTACTATTTTATTAATACATTCAATAAACTTCATTATTCTTTTCAATTAAAAATAATTGACTTATGCCGCCAAGTCAACACCCCTTATATACAATATTTCATATGTCATGCCTTTCGCGACACCACTCCCTATAAAGGTTTTTTGACACATATTCTATAATGCCGACTTTTTTTCCAAATGCTACCAACTACCTTATCATTTTTGACACATGCCGGCAAGCCAACAACTCACACTCATATGAATTTGCCGTATACACAATATTGCATATGCTATACCATGAGCGACACCACTCCATATATTCTCTACTGCCGACATTTTTTCCAAATGCTACCAACCACCTTATTTGTTTAATGTTTTAATTTAGTAACACATTCAAATTGCTTCATTATTCGTTTTAGTTAAACATAATAGACTTATGTCGATAAGGCAAATACCCACAGTCATATTATCATTATCATTCATAAAATTTTTCATATGACATGCCGTGCGCGACACCACTACTTTTAATGGTTTTTTGACATATATTCTATAATGCCGACATTTTTTCCAAATGCTACCAACCACCTTATTGATTTCATGTACTATTTTATTAATACATTCAATAAACTTCATTATTCTTTTCAATTAAAAATAATTGACTTATGCCGCCAAGTCAACACCCCTTATATACAATATTTCATATGTCATGCCTTTCGCGACACCACTCCCTATAAAGGTTTTTTGACACATATTCTATAATGCCGACTTTTTTTCCAAATGCTACCAACTACCTTATCATTTTTGACACATGCCGGCAAGCCAACAACTCACACTCATATGAATTTGCCGTATACACAATATTGCATATGCTATACCATGAGCGACACCACTCCATATATTCTCTACTGCCGACATTTTTTCCAAATGCTACCAACCACCTTATTTGTTTAATGTTTTAATTTAGTAACACATTCAAATTGCTTCATTATTCTTTTTAGTTAAACATAATAGACTTATGTCGATAAGGCAAATACCCACAGTCATATTATCATTATCATTCATAAAATTTTTCATATGACATGCCGTGCGCGACACCACTACTTTTAAAGGTTTTTTGACATATATTCTATAATGCCGACATTTTTCAAATCCAAATGCTACCAACCACCTTATTGATTTCATGTTGTACTATTTTATTAATACATTCAATAAACTTCATTATTCTTTTCAATTAAAAATAATTGACTTATGCCGCCAAGTCAACACCCCACAGTCATATGCCTTATATACAATATTTCATATGTCATGCCTTTCGCGACACCACTCCCTATAAAGGTTTTTTGACACATATTCTATAATGCCGACTTTTTTTCCAAATGCTACCAACTACCTTATCATTTTTGACACATGCCGGCAAGCCAACAACTCACACTCATATGAATTTGCCGTATACACAATATTGCATATGCTATACCATGAGCGAC